>PRKT01000006.1:2425264-2499991 GCA_003671525.1 Saccostrea glomerata | reverse complement strand
CAACCGAAAAATTTCAACCAAATCTCAACCTAGTTTCAACCAATGTTCACTTTTGTTCAATGTTGATATTTGACGTTGAAACAACGTTGAAGCTTCAACGTTGCCTCAACTTTCATTTGCAACCAAAAATCAACCATAAATCAACCAAAAATTCAACCCATTTTCAACGTTTATTCAACGTTGAAAATTGACGTTGAAACAACGTTGTATCTCAACGTTGACTCAACTTTCATATGCAACCAAAATTCAACGTTGATTCAACGTTGAAGTGTAACGTTGATTCAACGTTGAATCAACGTTGAAATGCCTGCTGGGTAGATTATCGCGTTAGCCTAACTATGGTTTACAAATGTAAAATATATAGATTAACGTTGTAAGCTATAGTTTACAGTCCGTAAACTATAGTTTACAACCGTTAAACCTAGTTTATCGACTGTGAAACTATGTTTTGTTCATTTTTGTGAATTTGGCGTGCCTCTGAAACATAGATTATCGCGTTAACTATGGTTTACAGATGTAACGTTATTAACTTTGATAAGTTTACAGTCCGTAAACTATATTTTACAACCGATAAACCTAGTTTATCGACAGTGAAACTATGTTTAGCTAATTTTTGTGAATTTGGCGTGCCATAGATGTTAATATGATGTTTACAACATAGGGACCTACAGACAAATCAGGCACCAAAAACAATACATGTAATTTTCGGAGTTAAACATTTAGATTTTGAATGTCTTGATTTTATTCAAATAATCATGATTAAAATATTTAAAAATTAGTAAAACACTCAATGAAAATATTAAGTTTCTTATTTCAGACATTTTTTATGAATACAATTTAGAAACTTGAGTTTATTCTGTTCTCGTTTTATTGTCTTGGAGTCCAGATGCAATAAATCAAAACTCAGAGGCCTTCAAACAGATACCCATCGTCGCAAACCACGGCCAAAATGTACGCTCCCCTCCCATTCTGGAGAGAGCTATATATGCGGACTCCGGACCGTGGCTTGAGACGATGACAGATAACATGCATGAATTCCCTCTTCCCAGGCGAAGGTTTTTCCACAAAGGGATCCACTGCTACAACGCACTTTAAAAATTATTTTCAGGGGTCTATTTTACAAAAGAACTTACGACTAAGACCCAAATTTCCTTCCGCTTACAACTTTCTAATTTTAAATGGTTTTAATCTATGAAACATATGGAGATAACGAACAGCATTCATCATCAAAAGTCCATAAAACAATACGAAATAGGAGCAGAGCAAACACGGACCTCCACATCATCAGAAGGTGGGATCATGTGCCATTGAGGAGTGAGCATCACCTGCCGTCCAGTCACACCGCCTTGTGCTCCTTGTCATGATCGGGAAATAACGGAAAAATCCGTCGTCAATCCAGTGTATAAATAATGGACTAACAATTAGTATGAAAAAAGTCAGTCAGCATTTGACTCAATGATAAATCGTATTTGTTGACAAGGTCATAAAATAGGAATTTAGAAAGATGCTTTTAAGTTAGCAACTTTAAAAAGAATAATTAATTTGGCCAAATTCTACAACTAACTAAATTTGTTGGTCTTAGTCGTAATTAAAGATATATTGAAAACGAGGGGACAATATAAACTCTAATACGCCTGTTCGTCCGTCAAGCTATAGATCTGTCCGTCTGTCTCAAAAAAATTTAACCTTGGTAATATTTTTTGAATTAGAAGAGATCAGAATTTCATATTATACATGTGTATAACCTGTACCAAGACCTTTTTAAATACACTATTATTTTTTACCCCATGAACTTAATCTTGAAGTTTAACCTACTTTCAAAAATTTAAACATAATTAATATTGAA
This sequence comes from Saccostrea glomerata, assembly GCA_003671525.1. Taxonomy (NCBI): domain Eukaryota; kingdom Metazoa; phylum Mollusca; class Bivalvia; order Ostreida; family Ostreidae; genus Saccostrea; species Saccostrea glomerata. The sequence continues at coordinate 2,498,145 of PRKT01000006.1, read as the reverse complement.
TTGGCCATAACTGATGAATGAGAAGGGATAGTATGGCACGCCGATTGGTTCAAAATTATTTTCTGCACGACCTTTAACAAAAATTTACACGAGTAAGTAAAAACAAGATCCTTGTCAGCCGTACTGTACGTCCATCTTTAGGTACTTTTAGTCGAGTGCATCATATGCAACGGTACTTTTTTTTTTATCCCGCATTGTAGCACAGTAGTGCGATTCATTCTTGTTACAATGTTTGTCCGGCATCATATAATACATCCTTGATCTCGGTCAATATAAGAAAAACATAGTATTTTCAAAAAGCTTTTAAATACTCTCGCATAGATCAGAAATGAACACTTCATTCGAATTCGGATTGTAAAAAAGCAACTTCCATTCTCGATAACATTCAGCTTAGCATACATGAAGAGATAAAGAGTAGAGTAAACCAAGAACACTATGAATATTCTATGCGCATAGTAATGATATGCGCTGCTGTATGCGCAGTAAAATTGTTTGTGTAATTTTTAGTTTCCTCTGCTCGTGCAATTTCCGATTTTTGTTTGTGCATATTAAACTCTTTAATCGTGTAAAAAAAATCAGATTCGTGTATTTTTCGTTATTTTTGTGTTAAAATCTTTCAAACTATTTGCAATTTTTACCGATACGTGCATTTTTTAACTCGTGTATATTTTTCTTCTAGCTCGTGTATAAAAACGTGATCGTTGTGCAGAAAATAATTTTGAACCAATCGGCGTGCCATAGGATAGGGCTTTCATATCAAATACATGTATTATCTATGACAAGACCTCTCTAAATACACTGATTTTTGACCTCATGATCTTGACCTTGAAGTTTGATCTACTTTTTAAAAACTTTAACCTTGGTCATAACTTTTGGATGAGAAGATTTAGTGTTTTCCCCTTTCACATGTATATTACCTCTTTCGGTGTTTTAGTGGGTAAGATGCCAGCATATATGGCATATTGTGACAAAGATGAAAAACTCCATCATATGTCATTCAAAAGTAATCATCAAAGTTAATTTTTTTGAAAATTAAGTCAAACATGAAGGTCAAAGTCAAGGGGTCAAAAATTATAGCATCCTCAGAAACATCTCGTCACAGATAATGCACATGTCCAATATAAAAGCTTTATCTCTTCCCTATCAAAAGTTTATAAAAAATCACACTTTTGAAAAGTAGGTCAACCTTCATGGTCAAGGTCACAGGGTAAAAAATCATAGAATATTTAAAAAGGTCTTGCCAGGGATAATATGTAGGTATAAAATAAAAACCCTATCTTTTCAAAAGTTATGACCAAGGGACGAGAGTTCGTCACGGGGAGGGCGCCGCCGGCGGCAGAGCGTCTCTCGAGTCGTGGCGTGCTTGCGAGGTCTTTCCTGCTCGAGAAGGAAACAAACTCGCTGGAACCAATTTAAAGTAATGTTAATTTTTTGAAAAGTAGGTAAAACTCAAAGGTCATGGGGTCAAAAATCAAAGAGGATTCGGAAAGGTCTTGTCACAGGTAATGCACAAATATAACCACAGGCACCTGAAGTATAGATAATACCCCCCCCCCTTTTTTTTAATGAAAAAAAATGTAAGTGTTTAATACCTCGAAAATATAAAATTTCCCCGTCAAACACATCTATATGTCGTTATATGCAAGCAGATTGTACTTTTTCTCACGTTTAAAGAATGGCCCTATTCGGTATAATAAAAATACACAAGGTAAGAAACAAAAGTTGTAAACAAACAGGGGTGCCCCACTTCGAGACAGATTTCCAGAGTAATAACAGTGTTACCTATCATACTTTCGCATACACTCTGTCTGGAAGATGTTCTTTTACTAGTCTCTCTAACCTAAACCCCGCTATATGCGTTTGATATGCCGTAATCATACGATTTATTAATCGGATACATAAAATTTTCTCCATTGGCAGCGTTGGAGGAGGTTTTGGGGCTGCTTTTCTGTTTCGCCTTATCTGATTGGTTAGATATTTAAACTGTATTACAATTAAACTCGAGTGCGTGGTGTGTATGGTTGGAGGGTATGCCCAATCCGCCACCACTTTCTTCTGGCTATTTGACGAGTGATTGGGTCTTGGTTTGTTGTTTTCCACAGGTTATGAAAACAGAAACCACTTTCATTTTAAAAATGTGTATTACCTGTGACAAGACCTTTCTAAATTCACTATAATTCTTTGATCCCAGAACCTTGACCTTGAAGTTTGACCTACTTTTCAAAAATTTAAAAATTCCTTTAAATTGGCCATAACTTTGAATGAGAAGAGATTTGGCTTTCATATTATATATGTATATTACCTGTGACAAGAGCTTTCTGAATACACTTTGATATTTGACCCTGTGACCTTAAGCCCTGACTTTCGACCTACTTTTCAAAAATGTTTTTCCCCTTATAACTTTTGATTGATAAGAGATACGTTTTTCACATTTGACATGTGCATTATCTGTGACTAGATATTTTCGAGCATGCTATGATTTCTGACCCCTTGACCTTGACCCTCATGTTCTTGTCTATCCCAAAGTATCTATAAGACCTACCTGAACCATATGACTTGTCTAAGGATGGACACTACTAGACTTGCCTCGGATGCTGGGTTTGACCCCTCCGGATAAGTGGCCAGTTTATAGTTTTTGGAACACGTCCATTCCCAAGTAATAACATACATCGAGGTGAGCTTCGTAATCTTTGATTACCTATGTTTTAACCAGCAATGCTCCTTCTCCATGAACATATCAAAGAAACTGCTAGCTGTCCAAATACATGGTAACTTACACAAATTTAAGCGAATTATGGTTGATTCCATGCAAATGTGCTGATTAAAATACATGAGAACTATTTGCCTAAGAACTACGTACTCTAACTCTTGATTCCCGCCTACATTTTGCACCCTTTAAATTCAATTTTAATGGCAATTTGGCCATTAAATCATTGTTTAATACAAGGAACAGTTCTATGGTAATTGATTAATCATTTTAATTCCAGCTCTAGATAGTAAATTATCATTAATTTCAGCTGTCGAAAAAAGGGGGGTAGACGATATTTTCAAGTGAAATCGAACTTTCAAGAATCACCATATTTTGAAATAGTCTTAAATATGATAAAATGTATTTCATATCTTTTCTTATGTTTTACGCAAATAAATAAAATATATATAAATTATTAAAATACAATTATTTAGTTGTAAATAGCTTTAGAATTGGTAAAAAATCAGCATTTTTTCGTTTTTTGTCTATAAACATATGTTCCCCCCCGTGAAACACAAAAAGCTTTGGCATAAATTTGTAAAATGGCAGTCTATATTACTTGTAAAAAGGAATTTTTGTTTCACGGGGGGGAAAAATGTTTTAAAAATATTTTCCGTTTTCCATTGACTTCTATAGTGAAAAACTCAAGTTTTACCATAATTATAGAGTTATCTCTCTTTGGTATCTCAAAAAAGTAACGTTTTATGAAAATTCATATAAATATCTATAAAAATTTTGAAAATCATTCGAATATGTTAACTTTTGAGAATTGACTTAGAGCTAGGCGGGAGAACAATACTATCGTTCGTGGTTCTTTAACAAATATAAAAGATTTCAATCCACTTTTTAAAACATGTCTAGTACCCATGAATTAGTCAATATGGATTATTGTTTTTATGATGTCAATGTTGTTTACAATACAAAGAAGCAAAGAAATCCACTAACCCATGTACATTGTACTAGTATAATTTGGAGCCACTTTTCAGGATTTGCACTACTTGACCAAGTCCAAGATTTCCCATCAGCTTTACCTTTATAATGGTACTCATCTCTACCTATACAAATGCCTGAATCTTTTATCCATCAAATACCAGTACTTCAATTCTTCAGCGTGTCACCTATGATTTGTACTGTGAAATTTGTTATATACCGGTACTTGGGGTTCTGGAAGAATCCAGTGCCCTATAACATAATTTTTTCGCAACTCATAAAAATTGGCCAAGCTCATTCCACCCAAATTTTTTTTTCGAATCTTGAATGACAGATAAATAAGGTCAGAGAGTGTCAGGTAATTACATATATTTATTCCAGTAGATCCGATATTACTGGACAACAAGTCTCACATAACAAAAGAGGATGAAGATGATGACTATGTGTTAAGTGACATTGCTAAAAACCCTTATATATACAGAACACAGCCATCAAATGTCATCAATGAGCAAAAAGATCCATAAAACAATATATTATATGGAAAAAAAAAAGACATTTCTCTTTAAACTTTATACAAGTATACAGATGTAAATATATATATATTTTTATATCTAGACATTTTCTTTCTCTTACAAAAAGTGTGTGCAATATAAAAAAGTTAATTGTTCATAAAAATATCTCCATAAGAAACGAATACATGCAACAGAATAAGGATAAATAGTGATAATAAAAAAAGGCTGCATTTAACCAAGGTTATTATCCATTAACAACAATGAAAGAACATGTACCTAAATAGCACGACCCTCCTTGTCAAAGGTAGACAATATATCATAGTACAATTCGCACACTAAATATTACTAAAATGTTATATTCAATACAATTAAAAAATGAATATGGCCTCAAATTATCTCCCTTTTCAGTGGAAGGTCATGCCTCATCATCATCTCACATACACACACCGTAAAACGGGGAAAAACATACATACACACAAGATATAAATAACTAGAACATACATAATTCATAACTGAACTGCACCAATTAAAATGACTCAAAGTGTGAGGTCTACATCTACACAGCCAATAAAAACTATACACAATCAAAATCCAGTGCATCTATGATCATAAAGAAACAACAAAAAGCATTCAAGCGAGACCACAGGCATATATAAATTTATTATATCTATTTCATTCACACAAATTTGATTCTTTCTAATACTTTTAAATAGACAATGGCCTAATTGACTTCTCATAAGAACATATATAGCATTAACAATGCTAATATTCATTGTTTTATGAAGAATTCATTTCTGTATAAATATTTGATGTATAATGGAAATTTTAAAGAATTACCATTGCATATTATCTGTCTATGCAAAAAAAGCAAGCTTATTAAGTAACCGGGGTAGTACATTGCTTGATGCAGTATTTTCAATTACCAGCTCTTGCAACTAGTAATTCTCTGAAAACAACATGGACATTACAATAGTTGATGATTGAGGTTTACCCATCCATTAACAGAAATAGATTCATCTGATTGTTTCCAATTAACAAGTTAATACCAAAAAATAAATAAATGGAATTTTCATCATAGGTATGATCACAAACAATGTTTCTAATCAGACCAATTTAAAAGTTGATATGTAACAAAATCATAAAATCAAAATTTGAAGAAAAAAAAAAAGAATTCTAACAATTGCAGTCCCTTGTCAACTTCTGTGTATGCAGAATTCAATTTACATAACAGCATTTATTTTCTAACAGCATCTAAAAATGGAGGTGAAATGGGGTCCTTTATTATTAATTTGGCTCCTTCCTTAATTGGTAGGGACTAATATTTATCATGACTCATTTGAGGACCACATTCATAAGCTGGTAGATCCATTTTCCAATGAACCATGATACCACATAGCAGATTTTCTTGGCTGGTGTAAAATTTGGCATTTTGCCTGCTCCAAGGTATGCCAATAATTTTGGCGTAATTTATTTTAGCGTGCACAGGGTTTCAGCTGTTTGCAGATGGACACTAAGAAGAGTAATGACTATTTACCGATTAAAATTTTGGCTGACTACCATCAAAATGCCAAAATAAACCAAAATTAGCACCCTGCTAAAATAACCTGCCATACGGTATCTGTTTTAAGGTGGAATACCCCACTGTTCACTCAAAAATAAATTTCATGTTAACATTCATTTTCCATAATGTCTTATGTCACATGTAGAAGCCACTGAGCTGATATTTTCATTAAGTAAATGAAGGTTCTGATACCCTTGATAAATTTTACAATCTGATTTTTGATTCTACATGGTTTGTGCACTTGAAGATTTTGATACATTTAACTAGCAATGTTAAGTAGTTTCTGAGTAAGATCACAGACATGTATCACAAACATCACAAACCCAACAGAAATCATACAAGGCAACAACAAAATAGTGCACTACAGGGTGTTTGTCAAGTGATATACAAAGTGTAAAGAGAGGTCTTATTAATAGTTCATAGGTTGAGGCAAAAGTCAACATACATAGATGGCTGTGTTCACATTAGAAAATACCGTCATGGATTTAAGCTTGTCATACATAGAACAGTATGTTGATAAAGTACAAAAGACAGATTGCACTAATATACACAAATTATGTTTTATACCATGAATTAAAGGAATAAAAATCTATACAAAAATTGATAAAATCAAAGTATATTCTTAAACATGAAAAATGACTTTTTGATCAACTTGAGTTAAAGTTTTAAATGATAAGCTGAAAACTTCTTCATTCTTTCTCTAACTTTATATCAAGGATGCCATTTTATGAACTACAATACAAATGCGATATTAAATTTAACAATGCCCAAACTAATACTAAGTGATTTTTGTTTTTAGTACTTTTCTCCAAGCTGTTAATTTCCAATATAAAATAAATCCTTCTGTCTTTGTGCTGACTATCAAGCATTGAGAAGAAAAAAGCTTGCTCTCCGTCAGTCCATTAGATAATGAGGTTGAAGCCTTTGCTTCTGCTTTCGTTCCATGTTGTTATTTTGGTACACCTGACTTGTAGATAACTGTTGAAACTGACTCATTCTTAGTATAAGTTAAAATGATTTTTTTTCACTCATATCCCTTAAATGACAACTTTGACAGCCCAGGGGCTTGTCTTTCCTCAAAGCAATACATAAATATGTAGCTGCCAAAGAAAGTAACTGCACATTCTGCATGTGGCTTGACAATTTGTTATACAACCCCGTCTTCAGAATGTTTCAGTGTCTCTGTTTTTAAATGAATTACATGCCTCGTATGTGACTGCTAGTATATACTGTATGTGAATCATGGACTTGCAAATAAAAATTATACATCAAAATGTCATTGTTATATATTATACCTAGACATTTATAAATAAGAAAGCGACTATTGTACTACACTAAAACCAGTAACTCTTGATATCAGAATTCTTTTGTGAAGACTGTCTGTCCTGTCTGCATCATCATCACTGGTATAAACACTGGTAATAACCTTTATACATCCATGTTCATGTACGACTAGCTTTTGGTTGGTTGACACTCTATCATTTATAAGCTCTGAATAATACAAGTTTAACTTTAAGTTGCCTGCCTTATTTAAGTAATACAGAAGATATAATAAAGGTGTGTAATATTTTTTCTTATATTAACATACAAATAAAATTTTAAAAACTACTGAGTGATTGAAACAAATATTCTACATAAATGTTCAAAATTATCCTGAATCTCATCTGAATATCAAATAAATATGTTCGAGTGTTCGGCATTCTACTTAGTTGTAAAAAATGTAATTCAAAATCCTAATTCATTAAATATAAGTATGTAAGCAAATGAGAACTTGCAAGCAGCTCTTACAAGACTAAATATAGAGACTTGATGAAGACATGTGAGATTCTATTGGCATCTTTATGTTCATGTCATGACAGTATATGTAATATATTTGAGGTTAACTGGGTACCATACAAGTTTCATATTCAAGATGGATGGACTTGACCTTAGGAAAAGCACAAAAATCTGACAAGTTAGTCACAAACCAAAAATTAGCTGTAAGATTATTTACATTTGGTTGTGTGACAATCCTCATTGTCTTCTTCATTTCTATACAAAAATTGGAATACATTGTATTTTCATTAAAAAATACAAGCCATCGTTGTAACATCTTACATTTAAATCAGAGCAGAAGAACAGATTTAGGAGGTTCTGTAAAAGATATACATAATATAATGGAGAGGGGATGGGGTTTTGGTGAAACCTGTATCTTAATAATTTATAAATATGGCTCAGGCAACAAAGAAGTAAAAAGAAAGCACTTGTAGACTAAACTACAGCTTAAATAAATCCTTGAATGGAGAGTTTGATTGTCCGTCAATCCTTTGATGAGAATTTCTAGATGATCTCCTTTAGAAATCTTATGTAAGGCAGCACACACAATGGGAAATAACAAGTATCTGTTGCAGAATAATTTGGAATGTCTTGAAGAATCTGGTTGGTGGCAGTTTTGTTGACAATGAATAATACTTCTGATTTTTTTTTTTAACGAAGAGCACACAGCACTTGTGCTCAGTGAATAAAAGATGTACTTCAACATCACTGCGGCACCATCTCCAATTGCTAGGTTTATAGCACACATAGTCTTGGAAAGCACTGACCTCTTAAGTATGAATCCTGATACAGAAATACAAGAGGCCCACGGGCCTTATAGGTCACCTGAGTATCATGTAACAACTTTCCAGCGATCGTATTTGGTTCGTGTTTTAATCCAAAAGCCATGAAATTCACAGATTTTGAAAGAGGCACCATTGCTTATCAAAGGGCAGATTTCAAAGCATTAATTTATTTTTAGTCAAAGTACCCCCATGGTACCCCTGACCCAGTGGCCCTGAATTTATCTATCTTGAAATGGCCCCTCTCTTCATTATAAGGCCAGAATTTTTTTTAATGTTTGGGTTTAGTTATGAACATGAGAATAAAAAAGTCTCAAAGGAAAAGGAAATTAAAATAAAAAATTTTGATAAATCAATTGTACATTCTTTTTTTATGCTATTCTAATAGGCTCCTTACCACTGGACACATAATGCTTACAAATAGGAAAGTAGAACATTTAATTGCTTATTTCATCATCTGCCAGTTTGGGCCAGTTATATAAATTTTGTGATGTTGGTCAAAATATATTTTAAAAAATCAATTCTTTAAAATTCTTTCAATATATCTTCATTTTTTTAATATGTGTTAGGTGAATGTGTAGACATTGTTCTAAAATTTACTCCATGCCTAAAATTATAATTCCTATCATAAAACAGACAGGGAGTATTGGGGAGTATGGTGAACATTTTTTCAATTAAGTGTAAAATAATTTCTCTGGCTGATACAAATGATACTACATGCCTGTATATAATTGTATATTCTTGCCTTAATAGTTGAATATTTTTTATATCTTCACGTTGTTGTTCATTTCTTCTGACCTCAAATGGACTTAACTTCTCCCATAGTTTTATTCATTACATCTGATGCATAAGCAACCCTTATCTGAAGAATGATGCTTAGACTGTAATCTATGACAGAGACCTAAACAATATCGCTGGCAATATGCAATAGCTACCACGGGCAGTTTAAAACCTGGGGGAGGAAAATAATTTACAGACAGAAACGTTTGAAGCGAATACATAATTATCTCACCAGCATGTCATTGTGCAACAAAGTCGTCAGCATTTTATTTGTCCTTTGAACGGGTGAAACGTTTTGAATGGCACTCGTATCGATGAATTTTACACTAAACCAAGCTATCTTCTCAGATGTAGGCTTGTAGCTTTATTTACCCGCCGTTTCATCTCGGAAGTGCGAGTTCGTAAATTTGAAATCTCGATCCCGACTCATATTTGACATCGGAAAGAAAAAAATTGTTTTATTTTTTTCTGAAAATTCAAAATCTTGAGCGGAGGCTTTGTACAACTGAAAATAAAATAAATCCTGGCCTTATATATGTAATTAGATCATTAGCATATTAACCAGGAGCAAAGGATAATATGTTCAAAGAATTCATGCAATTCACTATATAACATAATCATTAGAGCCCCACCCTAAAACAAGAACCCCTGACCCTGGGGCCATAAAATTCACAATTTTGGTAGAGGCACTCTTGCTCATCATAACTATGTACTTAGTTAGTCTATTTAATACCCAGGAGCAGAGAAGAAGATTTTCAAAGAAATAATGTATTTTCACTATATAATTAATAGAGCCCCGCCCTAACACCAGAACCCCTGACCCTGGGGCCATAAAATTCACAGTTTTGGTAGAGGCACTCTTGCTCATCATAACTATGTACTTTATTGGTTTATTTAATACCCAGGAGCAGAGAAGAAGATTTTCAAAGAAATAATGCATTTTCACTACCTACTTATTTAGCCCCGCCCTAGCACTAGAACCCCTGACCCCAGGGCTATGAATTTCACAATTTTGGTAGAGGACTCAATGCTGATTACAATCATGCAAACAGTTTGATTGCTTGATGTCCAGGAGTAAAGAAGAAGATTTTTAAAGATTGCATTAATTTTAGTGGTTTTGGCCCCACCCCTCAGGCCCCAGGGGGGCAGGGATCATGAAATTCACAATTTTTGTTCCCCTTCACCCATAGATGCTTTGTGCCAAATTTGGTTGAAATTGGTTCAGTGGTTGCAGAGAAGAAGCTGAAAATGTTCAAATGTTAACGCACGACGCACGACGCACGACGAACGACGAACGACGACGGACGAAAACGGATGGCAATAGGTCACCTGAGTTTACTCAGGTGACCTAAAAATGGTGGCCGCTAGTTACACACGAGGCATCTTCACAATGAGGCTACAGAAAAGCATATCATTCTGTTTGCAACTAATGAACTGATATCATCAAATGAAAACTATCAAAATTCTACACAACTATAAAATGCTTGGAGGCCATTTTATAATAAATTATTTAAGATACTAAGTTCACATGTAGATCACAGATCTAGGACCTATGTTCTAATTTAAAGCTGTCCTCAGTAGCAGGGTCTGTAATCAGATTTGGATCTGTTAACATCTGAAGTCCATCGAAATCCAAGGGGCCTAATCCCACTTTAAGAACTTCTTCGTCGGAGGCAAACAAATCATCTGCAAAACTCTCTGACATCCCTGTAATAGCATTACCCAATTCTTTAGCAAAGTCTTGTTGATATGAATTTGTATCATCAGCTCCTAAAACAAGAACAGGCACTAAACTAGCAGACATAACACAGTACATCAAAGCAATAAATCAATCAGCTTATTTCTGCTACCTAAACTTGATCACTTACTAAATATATGATCCTTTTACAATACAAAGGATACCAATCCCCCAAACAAACATCACACTTGATCACTTACTATATACAGCCACTTCTTACATATGTTCCTTTTACAATATAAAGGATACCAATCCCCCAAACAAACATCACACTTTATTATTAAATGATCAGGAATTTCGATGCTCTCTGATTGATCCACATTTCATAATTATGATAATATATTTTTCCATTTTAATCTAAATTCCTTATCATTTAAATAAACAGTTATTGACTTTAGATTTTGGTATACTTGTGGCTATACAGACCTGGAAAGGTTTTTGTGTAATAAATGTAATTTATTATGTACAGTGTATTACAGTAGTTACATTCATTGCAAGTAAAAAATTTTAATATCTGGCAAATTCAACATACTTAACATTAATCTGTGTCTGGTCAAATTTTCAGTAAAATCCTTTCCAAGTGTGAAAGAGAAAGTTAACAGTTTACTTCAATTCAACTATTTCTTTTTAAGGTGTTTCCACCCTCACAATTTTATAGGTTCAAAGTACAAAAACTGCATTTATTTTCATTTAATATACTTTAAACTTTCCAATTATTGCAAAAAATGTATAGGTCACCATATTATTTAAGATGCGAAACAGAAATGAACAGAAGTGTATGTCAACATAAAAATTGCACATTTTTTGTAAACAGTATTGTGAAAAATATGTAAAAACTGGTTAAAATGCATAATTCTGAAGCTGAATGTTCCTAATTAATTCCTACTTAAAAGATACTTTTGAATTGTGAAAATTGGGGAAACTATTTTACAATAAAGCAAATGCCTGAATGAAGAGACCTTAGAAGGAGTTATTGCCCTTGTAAACAATTTTCAAAGATGGAATAATTGATTAGATATAGAAAATATGCATTTTTAAAATTCTTTAACTAAACAATATTTATCATTACACCTATTGTAAAGCATTCTTCCAAGAGATATTGTTCTATTAGGTATGAATTAAAACTAATTACAGTTTTTGCAAAAACCTTTGACATCATAGGAGGGTGGAATTACCTTAAGGTAGGTCCGTACTTTCAAAGTTTTCTGTCAAACCATTAATTTTGTAAGTTGAATACCTTAAATAAGTCATAAACTAACCAAAACACCCATAAAAGACATATCTTTGCAGGTGAATTTTCATACAACCCGTCTCAGAGTACATACCTCTAAAACGTCCACAACCAAATTTGAGCTTATAGAAGTGAGACATCATATTTCATTTACCTAGGCACCATATCACATTTGATTTATGTTAACACTTAGGAAAATAAAAAATATTAATTTGCCTAGAAAATATTTGAAATCTTTATCATAAAATATTGACAAATTGATGTTGAAACTGTCCATCTCTTTCAGAGAAAATCTCAAAAAATCTTTATTTTTAATATTTCTCAAAATCGAAATTGTTTATGTGCCATTTTTTCTTTAAAAATATTAAGAATTATATCTAAGGTTAACAAAAACACATAGTTTATTATCCAAAACCAGATAAATTTAACAATACAGCCTTTTGAACACGTATACCCCCATATTTAAAATATCAATTTTTCAATCATTCTTTGCAAAATATTTAGAAAAGTAACATTTAAAAAGATGATATAGGCTTTAAAATAATTCAAAATAGATCTCAAGTTAGTTTGTTTAAAAAAAATTTAAAAAACATTATGTCCATAAAGGCAATTAAAAATTTTGTGTTTGTGTATGTAATAAATGACACAGAGTTCCTATGGACAGAGTGCAAAGTGTTAAAATTTCCATATATAACGATATTGAATGCTATGTATGCTCAGTGACATCATAATAAACTATTACATACTTGCTAAATTATTTTCAATCATCCAAAAAGATTTTTTCAACAGATAATTGATAATCAGAATTTTATATCGGTGTGTAAAATTAAAACCGGATCCGAAAAAGTGTGGACCTGCCTTAAAGGTACTTGGACACAGATTTGAAGTTAATATTTTCTGTATACTACACAGTAGTACATGTATGACGAATTATATACTTTATTAGCATTTCACACAAAAATTAATTAAAAATCTTATTTCATTTAAAAGTTATTAAAACTTTAAATTTTTTGGCGGGTTTGATTGATACATCCTTGCACTTTCACATATTTTAATTCTATTCTTAATCCTTCAGAAAAATGTTTATTTTGCTTTCAAATATGTCTACTCTGAATTTTCTGGATTATAGTATTAATATTTTTCATTCATGCACAACAAGATTGCCACTTTTCCTAAATATTAAGAGTAAAATTAAAATTTGTAAAAGTGCAAGGAAGTGTCATTCAAACCTGCCAAAAAATTTGAAGTTTAAATAACTTTTAAATGAAATAAGATTTTTAATCAATTTTTGTGCGAAATGCTATTAAAATATATAATTCGTTATATTATTGAGAAAAAAATGACTTCAAATCTGTGTCCAAGTACCTTTAACAAAATCTAAATCAGTTGTCATTTACTTTCATGTTGGATCAGATATCAATATTATTAAGCTTCTGACTGAATCATCACCCCTGGATACTCACCATTAAACACAATATCGGGAATCTTGCTGTGGTGAGAGAGGTGATGCGGGGACTGCTGAAGCTGGGCTTGGTTCATCCCCCGAGATCCACCCCCGATATCAGCCTGCTGTATGTAGTAGGGGTGGGGCTGCTGGTGGAACTCCTGACTCCCCGTCAGGCCATGCATCATTGCCTGAGACATGTTGACAGAGGGCTGAGAAGTGGTGTAGCTTCCACTACTGACCCCATTAGAAAGATTTAAATTGTCAGCACTTGAATAATGGTTGTCTGGTGACTGAAATATAGAAAATCAAATCATCTCTTAAAAATTTATCTAAAAACATCCTTATAATAATGTAAACAAAAAAGAAAAAACAACAAGAGGTTGATGGGCCTTGACAGCTATTCATGTGTCATTTTGATCATTTTTTGTCCCTTCACTTTCACAGATATAAAATCATTGAGAAGTAATTTTGTATAGGATATATAGCACAATCCTCTGAATAAGCTTATTTACTCAGAAGTGTGCGATGACAAATCATAGAGATCTTTTGTTTTTCTCTGAATTCTGTGTTCCTTTTTTTCATCTACAGTACCACTACTTTCATGTTAACTTCAAACTTTTTGAATGACACAACTATGGGGCTGGGAATCTGTGGCTTAGACATTTTTTTTAATGTTTTCTTTTATCAAAAAATTCTATTTTGGCTCAATGGTTCTAATGTAGATTTATGGAAGGATTTTTAGTTTTATTTGAGTTACTGATGTGCAAATCATGCAGACTTGTCACATAGCCTTAGACATATTTCATGTAGTGTGCTATTTCATCTGAAAAATGGTCACCTTGAGCCTTTTCAGGAGAGATATTTTACATCAATAAGAGAAAGAAATTTTCTCAAATTTTGAATTGCATTTTATACAAAAAGAAGTGCCTTTTCTCCTTTCCACTCAGGAATGTGACAGCTAACGTCTGGGACACCTACCATTTTGAACTGTTCAAATTGGTGTTGAAGAGCCTGCTGTTGTTGCTGTAGGTGGTAGTTGTCAAAGTTATTCCACGTAGAGGGGGGAAGTCCTGGAGACTGGGAGGGGGAGTATGATGGTTGAGAGTGGGGTGATGTGGGTGACTGACAGTTTTCTGATACACTGTTTCTATAATGTGATAATGAAGGCTGAAAAAAAGAGAGAAAATTACCAATATATTTTTAGAACTCGGATAGGAGACACAACTCAAAACAAAGAAGTTGAATTTTTTTTTAACAAAAAACAGAGATTTAATGTTTTTACAAAAATTAACTGTTGATTACTTTATTAGAATTTATTTGTAAAAAAAAACATATCAAAATTGCTCTATATAGTTTTTTCCAAATGATAATATAAAAGGAAATCACATCCCACCAAAACTTCTTTTCCTATAACAAATTGGTTCAGTGTGAAATTTAACAGTTACATCACTTACATGTATCAAGAGAAATCTGATCCTGGATTCTATTTTAGCTACTGAATCATACAAACTTTGAATGTCTACCATGCTTTAACATGCTATATATGTCTACGGATTAAGGGTGGCATTTCAACACATTTCTTAACACTTAAAACAATGCACCAAAAGCTTTTGAGCTTGCTTGCCAGTTGTTATTTGTTAAAAGAAAAAAATATTTATACTTATCTGTAAAGATTAGTCTATATTCTTTCATATAAGTACTTATAATCAGTTCACCTTATCATAAACTGCCCAGTAAAAGTTCAATAAGACTGGTGTGAAAGAAGATAATACTTTAAAATTTTCCTATTTCCCACATTATACACGGTTTGCAGGGAGAGCATTCAAGTGCAGTTAGCTTTCCTACATTGTTAATTTTATATTATTAAATACCACAGAAAGACCATTTGTTCTTCCAGCTGTTGCTGACCTTTCCTTTTTATGTGTTTTGTGACCTTTGGAATCCTTTGAGACACATAACTACATTTTCTTTTCAAAATCAATGGTTGTCATATTGATAAAACAGTTATCATGGCAGCAAACACTGCCCCAGAAATTTAACCAATATTCGAATGTAACTGATTACACTGTTAGAAATAGTGAAATAGTAAGACTGTAATAGGTTCCCTCTAATCTAAGGACTACACTGTAATGTCTGGAGATGACAGAGAGAGAGGGAGGGAGATAACATGCTCCTACATAGACTTTGAACTACTGACCTGAGAATCATTTTGTTCGGCGGAAGTTATACAGACTTGTGGTAACCTTTGTTGAGGATTCTGTAAGACTGAGTTATTTGGAGGCTGCTGTGAAGATGGGTGGGGTGCTCCCACTCCCCCTGGGTGGGGGTTGGGGTGGGGCTGCGACTGATATGAATGATTGGGTGCCCTATGTCTCTGCTGCTGCTGATGTAAGTGTAACAAAAACTGTTGTTTTATCCGCGGATCCATGGGCAATTTACTAGGGTCGATATTAGGAACCTAAGAGTATACACAACAGAACTACAGCACAACGTTAAAGACTGGGGTGAACCAACAAATACAACACAATTACAAAATCTAAAAGAAAAATCTCTTTAGAATTCCACAATTAACATTTTCTTAAGCATCATTATGTATAAAATATAAATATTGTTAAATGAGTAATTTTCAATTTTTATCCAAATCCATGACAAATTTTACATATTTCCAATGAGAAAAATATTATTTTTTTTTGTTCCTTTAATTTTGTTTTTTGTTAATAACCTTCTCTATACATCATGCTTATTGTGGATTACCTAAAATTTCTTGAAAGAATTAAAAGAATCAAAAAACTATTAAACTGAAAAACATACACAACAGCAAATATCAGTAATTACAATCTCAAAACATTAAGCTTGGTAAAAAGAAGTTTCAAATAAAGCTAATTAAAAGAATTTCCACAACAAAAACAGAAAAAATGCACAATGGTTACTTTAGCATTCCTACAGAAGAAGCAACTCACACTAACTGGTGGTGAATGGGGCATCCTCATCTGTTGTGAGGGGGAGCTGCTCAAAACAAGTGGACTGGGACCACCTTGGTGGGGCCGACGCCTCTGGGCAGGGCTCTGGGCCTGTGGACTAGCTGACTGCTGTGGCACCATTCCAACATGATGGGCACTAGTGGGAGAGAGGTTGGTGGGTTGGCTCACATAGTTTTGGTCTGGTTCAGCATCTAGAGGGGTGGTCAGAGGAGGGGGGAAGTGCAGGACTGTAAGGTCGGGCAATGAGCCTGTGTTATTTGTTATTGGAACCGACATGCCTCCCGTGTTATTCTCTTGTTCAGCAGAAGGGTAAATACTGAAAAATACACAAAAAAACATGTCTTATCCTATTTAAGTTAATCTGACCTATAATCTTCAAATCTATAACAAAGAGATGTTTGTAAAACATTTATGCCCCCTCCCCCAAATAATTGAATTTTTTTAAGTCCAAGGGGCATAACTCTATCCAAAATGGCCTGATTGTACCGATAATATAACTTGACTTATATATTCTTATGATAAATCTGTATATCAAATTTCATTTCAGAATGTGCAATCTCTACGAAGAAAATGAATGGAAACTGATGGTGGACAGATAGACTGACTGACCGACCAACCAACAGACAGCAGCAAAGCAATATGCCCTCCCTTCTTCAAAGGCGGGTGGGGGAATAATTAAACTGATATCAATTGGAAACAAAAGTGTTACAGACAGAATAACAGACCCACATTAATAATTCACCAAAAGCAGGGGGCAAAAAATAATTAGCCTTTATTTACATATCAAACAGACAGGGAAACTTTATATTCAAGATGTTTTCAATCAGATTAATGACCCTGTGTAGTAAGGTAAATATTTGTAGTAGCAGAATGGCATTTGTGGATGATAATTTAATGACAGAAAGATTTCAAAAGACACTTATTGCCACTGATAAATTGTCACTTCCAGTGCTTGTTTAGACTCTACTTGTATGTTGTAGATAAATGGGAAACTCCTTTTATCAGTCTTGATGGGTTTAGACAGTGCAATTGAGATTTTTTTTTTTGTTTAGCAAGAAAGGATTCATCAGAGTACATCATTCGTCTCCTTACTTGATGTTAGGAACTTCACAGGATTTGGGCCGGGAACCAGGCATCTAAAGAAAATTTATAAGAATTTATAATGAATCTGTAATAAGTTTATATTAAATTGTCAATGAATTACAGGCATCTTTAATGAGAGCTAAATCAATCATACTGATCCATAAAAAAAATTTATTTGAATGACTGGTACTTAACCAACACAAAAAGTTTAAATTCATAACAATGTTTTCTGCTTTTAAAGTTAATTAAGTGCCAATCAAAGCTGTAGTTTGCAGTTTTGTTTCAATGCTTGCCTGTTTGGGGTCCCAGTATCCTTTCCTCATGTTATCATTCCCCATATTCTCTCCTACCATTTCCACAACTGTAAAAGTTGAACAAACACATCAAACAAGCACAAAGTTCTAACATCACTTGGGTATATCTACAGCTATCTATCAAAACATTATGAAGTATCAATCAAGAGTCAATTGACATATATTTTACACATGGTATGTTTTTTTTTTATTTATTGATTGATAAGTAGGATAGACAAGTGTATTGGGTTGAAGTCTACAATGTGATCTTAATTTACATGATTTACTTGGATTATATTTCAACACTGAACAGGATCTTATAAAGGTCATTGAATTTTCAGTGTCTAATTTGACATGGATTTAGTAATGTAGGTGAAGATTCGCCTGTTTGAATCCCTAAATCTTTCTCTAAATAAAGGCCATAAATTTCTCTTCCACACCACAATTCCATTGAGATTTTTATTGATTTTTTAGTTTTACACAATACATTAGAAAACTGCCTAAGTCACAATTTTTTTCACTGTTGATGACCACTTTTTTGCGATAGAAATCTATAATCAGAATTGTGTAGAAATAAAAATCCTCCTGCATATACTCATCTAAGTTAAATAAAGCCATTTTTAAGGTCTTTCATTATTTACTGTATCACACCTATGGCACTTTTTTTTGAGCCTCCTGTGGTGTACAGTAATTGATGTGTGAGGATGATAGCTATATTTCTACATTGACAGATCTCATTTAATACGTTTTATGTTCAAGAAACCACTCCTTCCCATTCACAAAGTCTGTGTGTCTGAATGATTCGAGAAAAATGATAGGCTAATGTTAGTAATGAGAATGACATACAGAAAAGTTACAAATCTGAATATTCCTTTCTTTTTACCACAATTATCCTCTAACGTCACGAGTCACGTCATTGTAAATCTTACAGACTACATCAAAGTCCAACAGTTAACAGATTTGATCAGACTACATCAAAGTCCAAAAGTTAAAAGATTTTATCCATTTATAATTCATTTTGCATGTTCTTCTGTCAATTTTTTTATATTACATATATATATTTTCAACATATACATCTAAACCATTAAAGGCAAACTTGTACCTCCAATTATAAATAACATAACATCATCTTCCAATATTTTCCCCATCTGCATTCTAATTTAGATAAATTTTTAATTATGTTAATCAAAATGAGTTTTAAAAAATCACACTATCGAGCAGGGCAAATGTGGCCCAGACGTAGACGGAAATAGCCTAAAAAAATATTCTAACAAATATTCTAATGTATATTCCATAATTTTTCTGATATTCCATATTCAAGTCAATATCTTCCTTGGGAGGTGGATCCGTGGGTTCAATGGGCGGTAATCTGTCAGGCCTCGGGCTGGGGGGAGGAAACATGGGGGGTGGATCTAATGTTGGATTGGGTGGACTGGGGAATTCTGGTCTGTCAGGAATGGGCCTTTCAGGTGGACTGAATGACTTTAATTCTGGTATGGGTTCAGGGGGAATGGGGGGCAATTTCGGTAACTCACTGGGTGGCTTGGGAGACAATCGCATGGGCTTGAGCAGCCTCAGCAGCAATAGTCTGAGTGGAAACAGCTTCAGCACCAACATGATGGACAACCTGGGTAGTGGGCTTGGCCTAGGAGGAAGCAGCTCAAACTACGGAGGAAGTGGGCTATCGTCCTCTTACTCTGACCGTGGAGGCAGCAGCAGGGGTAGAGATAGCAGGGATAGTGACCGGTCCACTCGTCCAGATAACTGTACAGTCTGTGTGAGAAATGTAAGGCACTCTACAGAATGTGTACTCTTGATGCAGTTATATGACCAGTTATTAAGAAACAAATTTCAGTTTTGATAATTATGAAGACATGAACTGAATAAATAAAAATAATTCATTTGCAGTACCGGTATATAAAATGTAATCTGAATATATAATGTGCCAGCCCTGACAAGAATTTTGACATGATTGAGTTGCTTTGTTCTATTTAGGGTTTTTCTCTCAGTTGTTATCAAGCTGTGTCCTTTTCTTGTATACAATAATATTATTCAATTTTCAGCTTCCATATTCTTTGAAATGGCAAGATCTGAAAGAAAAGTTCAAGGCTGTTGGTAAGTATTGACATTCAGAAGATCAACTGTCTTCAGAAAGGACACAAAATTTACTTTTTTACTTACAAGCAGGTGATTTGTTTTCTCCTTATATGGAATATGACCAGTGTGCATAGTTGTATAAAATATTCTTTTGAACAGCTGATGTAAGGTTTGCTGAAATCAAGATGGAAAATGGAAGATCTGCTGGCTGGGGCTTGGTGCGCTTTGGAAACCCAGATGATGCACAGAGAGCAATTTGTATCCTTTATTTTAAGCTCGTCTCATCAAAGTCAATAAACTTTCAGCATATAAATCCTAAACCAAACTTATATACATGCCTGTTAGATATGGTATCTAGGAATGCTAAGTACCATTTGAAATGTTAATGAAAATGATGAAGTTAAGATTGTTTTGTTTCTTTTTAAATGTGAGAACACACTGTCTTACGTGGAAATTTCCATTTCTTTATTTATATTTTCTTTGATGTTTTGCTAGCTCTGATGAACAGATCCCGAATTGATGGAAGAGAAGTGGATGTCAAAATGTACCGTTGATCACAAATGGTATTGTTGTTGACTCTTGATCCTCTTGTGTTGTACAGAGTTAGGGTTGACATCAATTTTTTCCTTAGTTTTTGTCATTGGAAGGTGTTGCCTAGTTTTTTAATTATGTTAATCAAAATGAGTTTTAAAAAATCACACTATCGAGCAGGGCAAATGTGGCCCAGACGTAGACGGAAATAGCCTAAAAAAATATTCTATCAAATATTCTAATGTATATTCCATAATTTTTCTGATATTCCATATTCAAGTCAATTTTTGTTGAAAAAAATATGTGACACATAAATTGTTGTGCGAGTAGTTAAATCTCTTTGCTTTTTGAAGCAGCACTGGATATGATATTACAAGTACCCTACAGACAGGCTCGGAACTGTTTTATCTCATCACCTGTCCATGCAAGTCATAAATATAAAGAATCTTAAAGTACATCAATAAACACAACACAAAAGGTAAACTTTCACTACAGAAAGAAGCACAGTGCAGTACATGTACACTATCACTACTGTTGTGCAAGAAAGAAAAGAAATGAGACCCACTTCTTCAAGGAAAGGACAGGACATTTGATATTTTCTTTGAACAGATGAATTTTACCAGCCTAATAATTTTTAAAATAGGCAGACCTCTATCTTCATATAAAAAAGTCGTTTCTGGAAATTCCTACCGAAGAATAATTTTTTTTTTCTTTTTAAACTTTTTCAAGAATGATTTTTAAAGCCACCTAAGATTTAGTTTATTTTTAAAAATAAAAATAACAATTTATTTTTAAAAATAACAATAACAAAAGAATTTTTCTTAAATAAGAAAATAAAAGAGCTAAGTTATCAAATGCTGACTGTTCCATTAATTTACTTCTTAACTGTATATGAAGGTCTTGTAAATTAACTGTGCAACTTTAAATGACTTTAATAGCTTTAAAAAAAACTTGACCATTTTAAAGATATGCGAGGCCAGTCTAATTTTACTGCACTTAATGATGCACTGCCATTCCTATTTAAGATATATACAGCATTAAATGTTACCTATATGTGTATTTTCATAGAATGGTTCCTAAGACTTGCACTGTGATTCGATATGGTCATAAAGCAGCCTTCTTGTTTTAATATTCCGGTAGTCACAAAAGCATATCTGTTAATTTTTAGTCTATTTATCAATGCTCTGGCTGTCTTGACAGAGCACAAGCATCAGCATTATGTTAGATAAATTAGTTTCAGCGCTACCTATTTTTAGAAATTAAAATTGACCTACTTCTGCGGTGAGGAGGGGGGGTTGTAGGACTGGGCATGTTGTCCAGGTCAGAACTGATTGCAGGTCCCATTGTACTGGTGTGAATAGCAGAGTCCGAATTTGTTCTGAAAGAGCACAATATAAAACACTTATTAACATACTGTTTCCCTTGGCTTGACAGTGGGAGGAACTTGAGAACAGCGGAATACTGTGGGTACTGGCCGTCCCTAAAACACTCGTGTGAAGAGCGGAATCAGAACTGCTTCTGTAATATCAAAATCAACAGTTATGTTTACAATCAGTATTAAAGCATTAGAAATGTTACCCTGGTCTTCGTTGTATTTATTTCTCTCATTTTTTTATCATAAAGTGATTCAAGTCGTGAAAGTATAGTAATTTAAGGGTTATAATTCTTCATCCACATTTAGAGTAATAAAATTATTGAAAATATTATAGGTCCTTTCTAAACTGAGTGCTACATGTATTCATGTAATTTTTAAATATATTATACATGCTTCCAAAAGTATGAATAATATAGAATTTGAAATATTTCAATTTAGAAGATATTTTCAAGGCATTTGTCAAACGGGAATATCGAGAATAGAGGTAGCTTAATATATAAACATTCACTGCTGAAAAACATTTTTTTTTATTTACCAGTTTTTTTTTATGCAATATACAGATAAGAATTACTGAGAAAATAAGAACAGTGTCTGTGTGTCTGAATTTTCTACACCTGACAATGCCATGTGTATACACCATCACTTTATGAACTTGGTTTTGTGAAGGAAAATCAATGGTGATGGTTCGAGACCTTGTCTCTTTACTATGTTTGGCAAACTACTGCTAGCCTACATAAATCACACTCTAAGCACTCTGCTTACAGTACTTAAACTTTTCTTTTAAAACGACGTACCAGTAAGGAAGATATGAATCAAACGGAACCATAAAAGCAATCCACTAAAGCTTTTGCTGGACAACTCATGTTTTATTCTGTCATAAGAAAGCTTTTTTGATATTTTTTCTTTTGAACCATTAAACCTTTTAAGTTTAAATAAAATACTATAAGACAAACCTTTCATTTTACAGACAGACAAACGGGCATTCTTATTCAACTTTTCGTTCCTTTTCCATGAAATCAATATATTCACCGAATAAATAAAATTCCTATACAAATATACATTATTTTCACGAAGTCCTTCAACTTTTCTTTATATGTACAATATTATGGTCAGATTTTTCATTCATTGATCTTTGATCTCCTTTTATTTTAAATTTTGACCATAGAATTTTCTACGACCGGGCAAAAATTATTGCTTGATAATATATCTGACCAAAAAAGTACAAATCAGCCGTAGGGTAGGGTGGTAGATTAAAGTCAAATTTTTTATGGTCTTGTCACTCCACTATAAGTATTGTTGTAAAAGGCCGGGAAAAAATCCTTCTTTCTTTACCAGATGTGATGCCTCTATTTCTTTAAAATGACTGATTTTCATTGCTAATGTTAGAAATTCTCAAAATATAGAAAAAAAGAGCTGCAGATGCAAATATACACTATATAACGACCCATCAGGTTCATGTGTTCCAACAGCATAAATGGCAGTTTCTTGACCGGAAGTCAAAACGTTGCTACACTATGCCAGGTTAGAGAAAATTCGACCGCAATATCTGAAAAACCTGTATTTAAAAATGCCCATGAATATTATTTTCGCTTAGATTAAGACATAAATAAACTTAATGCATGGTAGAAATCGGGCTGCATTTGTTGTATATGGTGGACTAGTACGTTTTCATTAAATGGTCGGAAGGGGGGATGTTATAAGATTAAATGGGTATTTGTTTCTTTCTAAGGCCTAAAAATGACATTTAATGTTTAAATGGAGCATTAGTTTTTTGTAAATTTACTTTTTATCTAAAGATATTCATTTTTGATGCAATCATTAAACTTTTGAAGGTAACACAAAACTCATAAAACATCCCCCCTTCTTGCTATCAGTCATTTTGAGGAAATATGGACAGCGCATCCGGTAAAGAAAGAAGGATTTTTTCCCGGCCTTTTAGTACAATGCTTATGACTAACAGTTTTAAAACTTTGGAAACCCAAAATATTGTTAAAATTTTATTAAAAATGGAAAATTTTCATTTTTGTTAAGAGGGCTAAAAAGCAACTTCCGGTAAAGGAAAGAAATTCATTCAAACGTTAAATTACTGATTTGGTAAAGTAAAAGATGTCCTAACTTTTTTTATGCATAGTTATAACCTGTATATAATTTTCATCCTAAAATTAGGGTGTTGCGTTTCCATTGACGGTGAGTATATATTTAAGGAATCACTGTCTAGTTTTGAGAGTATGCCTGGGCATCAACAATAGTGGGAAACATGGGATAATTTGCGAAGCCCGTTATGCTAAAATTATCCCATGTTTCCCACTATTGTTGATGTCCCTGGCATACTCTTTAAACTAGACAGTGAATCCTTATTTTTCCATTTCATTGTGAAATAAAATTATAGACTTAGACATTAAGAATGTAGACTAATCGATTAAATTACACGAGGACTTCCATGCCAATTTCAATAGTCCTTGCACACTGACGTCAAACACAAAGGCAGCCGCACGAGATTTACATGCATATTTGGCCTCCTTAGCGTCAGACACAGAGACAGATGCGCACGAGATTTACATGCGTATTAGGCCTCCTTAACTGCTGACCTATCGACCTGCCTAATTTATTTTCCGGCAGAATTATCAGAAGATCAACTCCGCTTTTTTTCAAAGGGTTATCGTAGAGAAAAAATTTTAGAAATGTAAATATTAAAATATCCCATCTATTGTTATATAGGGCTTAAGTTGTACTGCATCCACAGATGAAGAGTAATTGACCCTGACACAGCGTTTTCGTTCTCGAATATGTCAAATGATCAACGGGTATCTTTTTTCTTGATTTTTCGAATATATAACAATTGAATTTACCTTCTTCAGCTTCGAATTTTTCTTCTTTGATATCCAAAAGTTTTCTTGTGAATTTCATTATCAATCCAGGAGCGGATCGATATCCAGCAATTTTGGAAAGCGGGAGGCTCCAGATCAGTGCCCCCACCACTCATGCACAGAACCACACCTGGTGTGTTCCCATCTCGCCTTAACACCTCGGCCACTTTAAGTCCGTAGCTACAATTAAAGAAATGGGGCCTCCAAAAACAGCTGACAAGGAAAAAAACCCTTTGCACCTCACTCTAAAATCCGGGAGAGGGGATTGGATGCTGCAATTCGACGTCATTTCTCATTAACACACGCACGTAAAATGGTTACAAGGTTAGCTTTTTTAAAAAAGCTGAGGGTCAGCCACTGGAATACAGAAAGTTTCTTTCTTGTTTTGTATTGGTTTATGATTTGATCTATCCATCATGTTGTGTTCCTTAAATGTAATAAATGCCATAAAAAGTTAAATTATTATAATCGTTTCCTTATTTGTGACGTAATGCGACATCGGTCTTTGGTTCTACTAAACAGAGTACGCTAGTACGAAAGAATAGAGTACTTCATAATCTATATAAATATTTATTTAATTCGGCATCGTGACCATTACAGTGATCTCCAATAAATTCTCTTCGGCGCAGACATCAGAGAAAGTTCATCTTATACCGGTTAATAAACAAAAGCCACCATGGCAACTAAAATCACGTTAAATTCTATAAAAAAATGATATAGATTATGATGAATAAAAGGAAGGTAGACTTTGTGTTGGATTGTTTTTAAATATCATTAAATAACAGTTTTCATTTGTGCATTTCGAGGCAATGCATGATGGGGGGGGGGGGGGGGGCATACTGCATCTGTATTTAATTTAATTTCTAAGTTTAAGAACCCATTTTAGTGTTATTAGGAAAGAAAAGAATTACTTCTAAAAAGTAATGAACGCCACAGAAAACAATTTTAAATGGCAATTCAAAATATGTTTATACATGCAGTACGTATATATACATGTACACAACATGTCTTTGATGATGTCCACCATCATAGCAAAACTATAGATTAAATCAAAGTACTGGAAGTACTGATGGGAGTTGATTATTAAATTAATTCGATGTATGATTGATTGATTTATATTGTTTAACGTCCCTCTCGAGAATTTTTGACTAATATGGATATTAGTGGTGCTTCGATTATCGCCGACATCGCCGAATCTATCGCTGAAACCCAACCGATTTCGATTAATCGGATTGAAATTTGAGATCGATTAATTGGTAAAACCTGTAAATGTACGAGTTTACAAAGAACAAACTGTTGTTGACACGAATAGTCGAATACACTACATTGGCAAAGATGGCGGCGCCCTGTGTCGCAGACAACGAGAACGACCAGCGAGAAATACTTCCCTACCTCGGCACTAAATCGAAGTCCGCCGAGGAAACAAAACTTAGACATGCAGGGCCGTCACTGCCCTCAAATTTGGACCGAATATCGGACCCATTCCCAATGGAACAAAGTGCTAGATTTTCCCAATTTCATACTTAAAAATTCCCCAAAACGTGTTTTCTTGTTTATATCACCTAATTTTCCACACTTGCATCCTTTATTTGATCCATTTAGCAGTAATGCATAGTTGATTTTAATCTGCAACAACCCTGTCATGATCGTTTATTTCTAACTCGAATTTCCTCTGTCATGGAATAGAGATCTATAGATAGGTCATACGTAGATTGGGTTGGAGAACTTATTTACATTATTTAACAAGGATAACCATTATGAGTTAGTTCATAAAATAAA
Organism: Saccostrea glomerata; assembly: GCA_003671525.1. Lineage (NCBI taxonomy): Eukaryota > Metazoa > Mollusca > Bivalvia > Ostreida > Ostreidae > Saccostrea > Saccostrea glomerata. The sequence continues at coordinate 2,471,594 of PRKT01000006.1, read as the reverse complement.
TAAATATATTTTTAAGTGAATTATAAGTTAAAATAAAATCTTGGATACTATCTATTTTATTTGCATGTGTTAATGTCCAGAAAAAAAGAAATAAATTGTAGATCTAGACAATTTTATGATATTACCTTTCAAAGGAAAATTTTAAATAGTAACTTAATAATTTCAATTTAATTGTTCTTTATAATCTAAATTTTTGATTTATTTAAGATGCAATTAAACAGTAAGAAATACCTCCTCCTACATTTTTCAGTCTCTGTATTATATGAAAATTAAAAAAAAATGCCTGCCTAGTAAGTAAATGTTTGATCTGTTAAATATAGATTTTATCAGACCTTATGACTTATGCCCTGTAAATTTTGGCTTTTCAAATATACTGTTCAAAGAGATAAATGGCTTTCGTGATTAAATACTTTGCTTGGAGGGGGTGTTAATACAAGAAAGTATGTTTAAAATTTTCCCAATTTGACAAAAATGTCGAGGATTTTCCCCAAAAGGTACTGCGACAGCCCTGACATGTCAAGAGCCATTTGCAAATTCTGCAGGCGAATGTACGCCAATAAAGGTACTACATCGACTTTACGCTCTGTCGTCCTTGGTAAGTTCATCGTGTATACCGGCCTTTAGATATATCGACGACGTGTTCAGTACATACATGTACATGCAATGACCTCGTCAGCAAATACCGTTTATCATTGAGTCAGATACTTACTCAGGTTTTGCATTCTAATTGTTAGGCCATTATTATTTCCCGATCGTGACAAGGATCACACGGCGCACTTTTGTGACATATCAGGCGGGGAATGCTCACTCCTCTATGGGACCTAATCCCATCTCTGATGTTCTGGAAGTCTGTGTTAGTTCTGCTCCTATTTTGTATTGTTTTATGGACTTTTGATCTTGAATACTGTTCGTTATCTCCATATATATTGTCCTCCGCTTAAAAAGTGGGGGATATTAATTTGGGTTTGTCCGTCCGTCCGTCTTTCTGTCTGTCTGTAACGCTTTCGTTTCCACACGATATCTCGAGAACCCTTTGAGCTTTTGCAATGAAATTTTGCATAGCAACTCCCTATGGACTAAAGAAGAACCCTATTTATTTTGAGGTCAAAGGTCAAGGTCATAAATAAGCAAATTCTGTCTGTTATAACACTTTCGTTTCCACCCGATATCTCGAGAACCCTTTGAACTTTTGCAATGATATTTTACATAACAACTCCCTGTAGTCTAAGGAAGACCCCTATTGATTTTAGGGTCAAAAGGTCAAAGTTCAAGGTCGTAAATTTACACATTCTGTTTGTATGAAACACTATCATTTTCGGGCGATATTTCAAGAAGATTTTGAGCTTTTGCTATGTAATTTTATACCAAAACTCCCTAGGAACTCGCTTACTCCTCTCAAAGTGCCCCGCCCCGTTTGTTTTATTAGTATTTATCGTATTACATGTCAATATTTTTAGCACAGGGACATGAGGAGAATTATTACGTATAAAACAGGTTCTCGGTGGACTTTATATTCTTATTACATCTATTAGAACTGTTAAATAAAGGTTAGATTAGACATCATGCATTGTGTAAAATTTTGAACGTGAATATATACACGTATGTCACTTCATGTCCGTATACAATTGTCGCCATGTTGTAGCGGCTCCGTGGTGTAGTGGTGTGTCTCTCGCTTCACATGTGAGAGGGGGGCCCGGGATCGCATCACGGACGATCCGGGTTTTTTTTCGAAATACTTTTCTTTTTTTTACTAATCGATGGTATTCAGCATGTGAAATGAAAAAAATTATGAGGTCTGGCTTGTACAAACTCATAATATCATCATTACAGTGTGAAAAATATTCCCATACAAAAAAGAATCTTCTACACACATAATAAAGAACAATCCATCAAACCTTTATATCCATATTGGCACATTTCATTTGCTTCAGTATACATTTAATAATTCTACAAATTCAGTGAAGGGGATCCGAACCCCCCCGACCCCCGAACTGCGCATGTTTTTTTCATTAGTGTTAGCTTGAGCTTTAAAAACCGGGTATATTTCACATGTATATTCACTTTGACAAGACCTTTCAACGGGTATAAATATATTTGACCTCTTAATTGACATTGACCTTAGAATTTGACCCACTTTTTAAAAACTTTAACCTTGTTCCTAACTTTTGAATTGTTACACCAGGGCTTTCATATTTCACAGGTTTATAACTTGCTTACGTATCAATATACATATACAATGTACCTGCATTACCAGCATACGGGGTTTATGTTTTTATGCCCCCGTAAAAGAATATAGTTTTCGTCATGTCCGTCCGTCTGTCTGTCTGTCTGTCCAGCTGTTTGTCTGTTTGTCCGCAAAAAACTTTAACCTTGCTCATAACTTTTGATTTGGTGGAGCTATGAATTTCATATTTCACATGTGTATTCCTTGTGACAAGACCTTTCTTTAGGTACCACCAAATTTGACTTTTTGATCTTGACCTTGGAGTTTGACCAACTTCTACACAAAAATTCCAAACTCTTTTACTCTTTGTGGTAAGACATTTCACCTTGATGTTTTGATCTTGACCTTGGGGATTTTGTACTTATAAAAAATCTTTAACCTTGCCTGTAACTTTAAACGATAAAGACTAGGGCTTTCATACTTCAAATATGTAATCTTTGTAAAAAGGCGCTTTATTTGATACCAAGAACTTTGACCCTATGACCTTGGAGTTTGACCTACTTTAAAATCCAACCTTGAACAGAATTTTTGAAGGGTAAGAACTATGGCTTTCATACTTCACATATTTAATCCTTGTGACATGACCTTTCATTTGATCTCAAGAACCATTGACCCTTTTACCTTGACCTTGGAGTTTGACCCACTTTTACACAAAAATTCCAAACTTTTTCTTTGGCCCTAATTTTCAAACGGTAGATACTAGGAATTTCATATTTCAAGTATGAATTCTTTTTGGCAAGACCTTTCAATTGAAACTAGCAATTTTGACCTTGACCTTCGAGATTTCGGTACTTATGAAAAAAATTTAACCTTGGCCATAACTTTTGAACGATAAGGGCTTGGGCTTTCATACTTCAAATATGTAATCCTTGTTAGAAGGTCTTTCATTGAATATCAAAAATTTTGACCATTTGACCTTGACCTTGAAGTTTGACCTACTTTTTACAAACTTTAACCTTAGCCATAACATTTGAACAGTAGGAGCTAGAGGTTTCTTGTTTCAAATATGTAATCCTTGTGACAAGACCATTGCACATACATATGAAGAACCTTGACCTTTTGACCTTGATTTTGGAGTTTGACCTACTTTTTACAAACTTTAACCTTGGTCATTACTTTTGAACGCTAAGGGCCAGCGCTTTCATACTTCCCATATGTAATCTTTGAGACAAGACCTTTCTTTAGAAACCAGCACCTTGACCCCGGAATTTGTACCACCTTAAAAAATGTTAACCTTGGTCATAACCCTTGAACAGTGGTGATAGGGTTTTATGTTTCATTTGTATTTCTTGTGAAAAGGCCTTTACTTTAGGTACCAACATATTTGATCTGCATTTGAGAAAGGTTAACCTTTGAAAAACAGTTCAGCTTATAATGGGGCGCAATAAGTTCCCATGGGAATTCCAATCGTGCAGATTGCAAGAGGACATGATCTTCGAAAACTTCAAAGATAAGAAATCTTCCCTCATCTATTTCAAAACTTATGAAGGTGAGTTGTCAGAGCATAAATTTACGTAGTTCATTTCAGGTTGTATTTCGCTTGTGGAAATGGTCTTCCCAGAATTTACACAATATGTATAAAAGTATAGTATTTACCAAAAATGACAGGGGTCCTCGAGAGATAGCGATATTTGTCATACTAACTTATAAAGGAAAAGCAGCTTGTATGCTTGAGGAGACCCCAAACCTACACATAAGAACTAGGTTTTTGATAGGCCCTAGTTTTGACATTTTTATGCACCCGGATTGATAGATCCGGGGCGTATATTGTTTTTGTCCTGTCTGTCTGTCTGTCTGTTTGTTAGTTTGTTAATTGCAAACTTTAACCTTCGCCATAACTTTTGAACCATGAACGATAAAGACTTCATATTTAGTATGCATACTCCAGTAATTCAGCTCTTTCAAATGACACCAAGCTCAATGACCTTTTGACCTTGACTGTGACCTGTATGCTAATACAAGATTTTTCGTAACTTTGCCATAACTTTCAAACCATAGAAGATAGAGATTGCATATTTAGTTTGCCTACTACACTAATTAATCTCTTTTAAATGACACTAAGATCAATGACTTTGTGACCTTTACTGTGACCTGTATGCTAAAAATAGATTTTTCGTAACTTTGCCATAACTTTTGAACCACAAGAGATAGAGACTTCATATTTGGTATCCATACTTTACCTATCAAGTACTTTCAAATGACACCAACTCGTCCAAGGTCAATGGCCTTGTGACCTTGACTGTGACACAGATGCGAAAAATAGCTTTTTAAACAATTTTTGCTTTTTTTTTATTTTTAAATTTTTTAATATAGATATGGACAAATCTATTAATCCATGTAATGATGTTAACCACAGTCTCACATTTTTACCATTTTTATATGTCTCCTTCAGGGGCCTGTTTTAAAAAAGGACTTAGGCCTGCGACTTAAGACCAAATTCAATTCTTCAAATAATTCAAACAATATCGTAAATTATTTTAAACTTTTTAAAAGGAAAGTGGTAAGAAATTGTTACACAACCGTTTTCATTGAGAAATATTGATTTGGCAGAATTTTTACAACAACCTGAAGTTTTTTGTTTAAGTCGTAAGTTCTTTTGTAAAACGGGCACCTGGATCCGGAATCTAAGAAATCGGAATACAACATTCCGTATTCAATTTTTCATGCTACAAAAGATCACGTGGTAGACGCCATTTCGGTATAAAATTTTGACTGTGCAAATTTTGTATAAAACAATGTCAGACCAAGAACAGAACAGTATGGGGTAAGAAATTAAAGTGTTTTTACTTGCCACGTGCCATTATATTGGCGATTTTCGTGACACCATTCCAAATGCGATCAAAGGTTTACTTTCTCTGAATCTCAGAAGACAAAGTTTTACGTTTCGTAGATCAAGGAAGATGTTCAAAAAACCAATTTGGTCAAGAGCATCAATAATTTGAGATTCCTGATGTAGTTTTTGCAATTACAGTGTTGTTATCTCCCCTCTCTCTTTAAATTGATATATTATAGACTATATAGTTAACAGTAAATCGGAAAAGTCAAGGATAAAACTTTAACTATCATTATGCATTCTATAGACTTCAATGGGACGTCTTATACTACAGGAAGCACTTCACCACGACGTCACCACGTGACGTCTATCATTAGAAAAAATGCCTTAATGAAAAAGTGGAAAGTTCAACACAACCCCGGGGATGATTAATTTCAATTTGTATTAATAGTTATGTAAAAACATCTCTGTGCCATGAAAAGTGCTGCTAGAATCCTACTGTCCTATCACAGAAATAATTATTCAACACTTTCGGACAAAACCATCCCAAAATATTTTCACTTTGTTCATAAGATCGAAAAAATTGCATCAATTCCCGTAAACCATACGATTCTAGCAGCACTTTCCAAAATAAGTAGACTAAGAACTTCAGATAGAAACAAAAATTAAGTTTCAAGGTGTGCGGCATAGTGTTGAACTTTTGCATCTTTTTTGTTACGAACGACAGAGGAAAGGCTGATCGGCAAGTAAACACCCTGTCTGCTTTTATTTTATGAAGAAATAGTAGAAATATATGAGCATACCTTATTCATAAGCTTTATTCCCACAAAAATCACACATGATATTGATTCTAAATGCTTTTAAACTCCGATTTCTTGTGTTTGTTTACATGAATTCTCGTTACGTTTCACTTTCACTCTGCTACTGCATGATCTACAGTTATGACGGGTTTGGTATTTAACCCTGTGATAAATACAGAGACCCAGAAACGACAAAATTCCATTTATATTTTGCCTCTGCATATTTTGATTCATTTTTACGACCTCAAATCAATCTGAGATATCGATTTTAAGAAATTGTTATCTCTAAACTCCACGTCATATAGCTTACTATGACGTCATATCATATAGGCAAGTAGAATATTTGGTTGTAACCTTAACATACCTGCGTATTCTTGCAAGAACGTAGCTTTAACAAGTGATGCATTGTTGGTCCAAATTACTGTGTCAAAAAATTCTATCGAATGAATGTTCAGTAGTCCAAATTTTCTCTTGCACAAGTGTTGCTTTAAGAACTCACAGTGATGAGAGTGGCAAACTCGCTGCGCTCGCTATAAAGTTGATTTTTCATAGAAATATTCTATTCATTTAAACCTCCTATACTGAGTTAAAGCAGTAGTTTGCTTCAAATACTTTGTACGATGGTTCATTTCTATAGCCGTTTAGGAAATAATAGTAGAACGAAGTATTTGGAGCAGACTATTGCTGGAACTCTTTTTACTAGAAAAAGAGATTGTTTTGATTAATTTTGATTTAGAAATATTTGTTTGATATTCATATTAAAGTAGCGTGCCCCTAGAATTATTGACTGGTGTATTATAACACCACATATGAATGCCACTTGTAAAGCAGTGATAGGTATTATTTAGAGAAAAAATTTAAAAATGATTTTGTAAGTAAGAAGAAATCCCTACCTGCCTACTAATTTTTTGAAGGTGTAACTGGAACCACACACATATTTTTGTTTGGCCTAATGTATTGTGCATCCCTGCCAAGTTCTCAACAGACTTCTCATACATTTTTTATCATTCAGGTGGGACAACAATGATATGCAGCAATATGATGATGACTTGGATAGCATGGAAAAATCAAGGTTTGCTTTATACCCAAAACACATTATTCTATTGTTTTAATGTCTGAAGGCCAATTTATTCTGGAAATAAACTAAAGATTATTATTTCCTAATAATTGCTATATAAGTGAAATTTTAGGCACCGTGATTCAACATCTCGATCAAGATCCCGATCCCCTGTGAGACGTTCCAGGTCAAGATCTCGATCACACGAAAGACATCGAGATAGAGCTCGTCGAATAAACCTTATCTCAAAGAGAGTTATTATCAGCAATGTGCCATATGAAATGAAATGGCAAGACATCAAAGACATTTTCAGGAAAGAAGGTAAACACTGACACTAACAGAGCTTTATTTAATTCATGAAAATTTGGACAGTTGCAACAGAGAAAACAAGCAGATGAATTTTAAATATTTCTGTTATAAACTAATTTTTCATTTAAGATATATACACAGACATTCATAGTGCTTCAGTTTATGAAAGTTTGGAAAGTTGCACTAGCTAAAAAATACAATTTTTAATCCATTTCTTTTATTAAAAAATAATTTTTCATTTATTCATTAACTTGATGGCTAATAACATTGAGGTCTTGTGTTCTCTTATTTGACTTTTAGGAAATCTTTGACATTTTTACTTCTGTATTCTTATAGTTGGGGAGGTCCAGTATGTAGAAATGTTTGAAACACCAGATGGAAAATCACGGGGGTCAGGGTAAGTTTTCTGTAAAGGCTAACAAGTAGTGGTTACCTGACTGGACTGATTTTAATCCCTACTCTCAATCAGTTACGGGCAATTACATCAAATTTTTAAATAGGGGAGGGCATTTATATTTTTTCTAGAATATAGTTTAAGATTTAACTGGAATGATAAATAAAAATTGTATAAGCTAAAAAGTATGTGATAAGTTAATTGCATTTTTTACTTACACTAAAATTGACAATTATTTTTTTTTGTTTCAAAGTCTTTGCAATATCTACCAGGGCTAGACAAATAGCACTGCCCGACGCCCGGGACAACCAGTTTTGGTTGGTGGGCAAGTAATTTGATAACAGGTGCCTGCCCGCAGACAAGTTCTTTTCCAATTAACAAAAAAATCATGTATGATATACTCAGATATCTTTTGTTTTATCGCTTTAAAAGTATCATAAATCACAGCAAAGCACTTGTTTTCACTGCTGTTGACCACTGCATCGCTGCATATGCGTACATTCAATAGTCGGAACTCCTCTAGATTTCACCAATTAACGTATTGTTAACATATGCAGATGTCGTAAAACATGGAGTTACCGATGTCGTCAAAAACATCGTATGTGAATTTAAACATTTATTATCAAAATATTAAATTCATACTGTGAATACAGATGGTAGTGGCATTAATTTTGTTGTTAATTGCTGTTCTCTGGCAGTCACAAAGCCATGGTGTCAATCTCTTAACTGACATGCAGTGGTGTTCTGTTCACAGACTTGCGCTCGTGTTGTTTAATGTTTGTAGGTTTTATGAGATTGAACAGTGTCCGATATCTTTACCTTTTTGTCTTAAGACGGGACGTATTATGTTATAGGCTTCATGTCCGTCCGTCCGTCCGTCTGTCCGTCTGTTCATCTGTCCATTCGTGTCCGGCTCATAACTTCAATACTATTAGGCCTAGGATTATCAAACTTTGTCAACTGATACTTCTTGGGTAGACGGTGTGTCGGGCACAAAAAGTAGGTCGCTCTGACCTTTAATAAAGATGCTATGGCCAAATATGGAAAAATCCTGTCCGGCTCATAACTAAAAAACTATTAGACCTAGAGCTATCAAACTTGGCAAAAGCATACATCTTAGGTAGAAGGTGTGTCGCGACCTATTTCAAGGTCATTGTGACCTTTAATTTTAGTGAATTTTTTAAAAAAACTAAGTTTTTTAAATTTTAGATTTCATAATCCTAAAAATGTAAAAAATAGAGTTGTATCTTTATTAAAAAGTATTAAATCAAGTAAAAACTAATTTTTTTCATCATATACTTTACAGCAATCTTAAACAAATTTCAATGTTAATGAGAGGAATTCAGTTTGTCCCATGGGCATAATTATCAAGCACTGGTCAAGAAGAATTTTGATAGCAGAAAGTTGTCAAATTAGAGAGAAATTAATGAGTTTAGAGTGAGGAGATAACTTGTAGAGCATTGCTGTTATCTATATCCCTCGGGTATTGGGCATATGGACAGCCATTTAAAAATAGCTCTTGTTGGCTAGCCTAAGTTTTAAAATGAATTTGATGAAAAGTAATTAAAACTTATTTGATATTGCATAATAAACTAATAATCTGATATTATATAATATTAATTAATTAAAAACTAATTTTTTGGGGTGGGGTTGAATCAGCATGCCTACTTGTCCATATGTATTAAATATAAAACTTGTCTGGCATTACATCTAAAAAGAAATCATGGAGTATTTTATATGTTTTAAATAGGGCTGGGTATTGGCCCGAGATTTCGTATTGCGATATATTGCGATATTTATAACTGTATTGCGATATGTATTGCAATATTTTCAATGTAATTTAAAGGGCATTTTCTTACTATATTTACTTTAATTCACATGCAGAATGAACATAACTATTATAAGTAACCAACACAGAAAAAAAAAATCTTGTTGATTTCACTAACGTTATGCTCTAAAATGTTCCCACATAACAACTTCTCTCTTACTGTTTGGCTTAATAACAAACTTTCATAAGTCCATTTTTATATTTAATGACAAAATTCCTTAATCTAAGCATATTGCCAATATATCGATATTACAAAATCGTATTGCGATACGATATTTTTTGTCATTGTATCGCAATATATTGAAATATCGATATTATTGCCCAGCCCTAGTTTTAAAAGTGTTTTAGGCTAAAAAGTGCAGATCCATTAATATTAAGGGAGTAATGAGTAGACAAGCATCCAGTCAAAGATTAATTAATGAGTTCAATGTAGGAAGGCTATCTGATCAAGCGCTGCCTTATCTGTATCCTTTGGGGATTAAACAGAAGAACTGCTGGTCAGTTTATAGCATATATCATTTGATGGCCAGCCTTTCTTTTCAAAATTGATTTGGCATAGATTAAGTTGTTAAGACTAATTTGATATTGTTTATTATGATGGCCGGCATTTGACAAAGTCTAACACAAATAATATAGAAATCTATCAGTTATGTAATATTTGTTATAATTATGCCTAAAATGGAAAAATCATTGAAATCGTAGAATCAAGGTTGACATGATTTTCTTGCACTCTAAACTGTTAAAGATAATTGTGTAATTTTTTGACGGGCGTATCATGCTGTGGCGTGGCACTTTATTCCATTAAATAAATAAAATACTTCATTACTTTTTTAAAAAAGTGTATTTTATTGTAGAATTTTGAGAAAACTACTTCAATTTAAACATTTTTGTCTGAATTTATCTGTAGGAGAATTTCGTGATTTTATAGATCTATGCTGGTCTAAGTGTATTGTTTAGGTGTCTCACTCAACTTCAAGATATAATGTAATATCAATACTTCAATTCTATGTAATTTAAAAAAAAGGTGGGACTAGCATATTTTTTGGTAGGACAAGTAGTTTTACGATGGTAACCTGTCCGAGGACAAGTACTGCAAAATTGTATTTGTCTACCCCTGTCTACATTCTCTGCTGATAAAATCTATTTGTTCAATAAATCCATAGCTTGATTATTTTTTCCTGGTCATGGTTTGAGGTATTCTTTGTAGAATCATTGAGTTTAAAGATAAGGACACAGCCAGGAAGGCAATAGAAACAATGCACAGATACAAGATGAAGGACAGGAACATTGTTGTTAGAGAGGTAAAATGTCTGGTTCACAAAGAAGAAGGAAACATTTCCTTAACATTGAATTAAAAAAAGACTTAAGAATTCATATAGTCAAGAAGTGTTTTGCTGTGTATCAAATTGTTAAAAAAAAAAAATGCTTTTTCAGTAGAATTTGAATCTTAAAGGTATATTTTCTTCACTATAGGAACGTGAAAGTGATCAGAACCAGAACATGGGGGGTGGACGTGGAGGTGGATCCGGGATGATGGGTGGTGGAGGCATGGGAGGAGGAATGGGAATGATGGGAAATATGGGTGGAGGTGGGGGCATGATGGGTAATATGGGAGGGGGAGGCCCCGCTGTTACCCCACAGCTTCTCCAGCAGCTGGGTGTTGATGGACCGGTCACAAATACAGTATTTGTATCCAATGTAAGTACATATATAGCAAGGGTTCACCTTAAAAAGAAAATTATACATATAATGTGTGTGTTTAAATAATTGATTGATTTGAAACTGGTTTCAATTCTGCAGCACATATAAATTGTTAAAATTTGTTTTAAAAGATTGATTACAAAGTTACCTGGAAGAAATTGAAAGATGTGTTTAAGTTGGCTGGAAATGTACAAAGAGTTGAAGTAATGCAGTCCAAAGACGGCAAAAGTAGAGGCATGGCCACCGTGAGCTTTGATACTCAACTGGAAGCCCTCCAAGCAATATGTATCCTCTCCATTAAATTAGTGTTAATTCTAGGATATATGGATATACACATAAAATTATGCTTAAAGACCTTTTACATATGGGATAAAATAAAAAAAATAGTTTTTTTTAAGATGCTTCTGTTATAAAGATAGAGTTGGTAAGTAGGATTTCCATGTGTGTGTCTTTTTTTTTATCTGAATACCTAACTTTGTTTGAATGATTCTTTTTTGAGCCATAATCATCTTCCTGTAAATGTTTCATATCAGAGAGTAGCAATCCAATATAACCCTTAACAGTTTCACAGCTATGTTCAACAATCAGACTTTGTATGATCGTCCAATGAGAGTGAAAATGGACAGCACAGCAGCCAAGAAAGGACCTGATATACCTTTACCTTGTACTCCCTCAGTTTATACAATTGTTACTGTATTATGTATTCTATGTTGAATTTATCACTAAACTTTGTGCTTTTTCCTTTTAGCTGGACTGAGGTCGATTGGCATGGGACTTGGTTTAGGAGGAACACCGATTCAAAACTCCCAAGGTAGTGGTGCATTGTAGGAGCAGTCCATCTGGTTAAAAAAAATATTTATAATGGTCCATCAAATTGAAATGTGTGTGTGTTGATTGTTTCAAATATACTACCTTATTTTTGTAGGATCAGGAATGGGGATGGGCAATCTTGGGGGAGGGGGAGGAGGAGGGATGGGCTCAGGCATGTCTTCAGTGGGAGGGCTGGGCAACATGGATAGTGGGATGGGGATGGGATCTTCCTTGGGAGGTGGATCCGTGGGTTCAATGGGCGGTAATCTGTCAGGCCTCGGGCTGGGGGGAGGAAACATGGGGGGTGGATCTAATGTTGGATTGGGTGGACTGGGGAATTCTGGTCTGTCAGGAATGGGCCTTTCAGGTGGACTGAATGACTTTAATTCTGGTATGGGTTCAGGGGGAATGGGGGGCAATTTCGGTAACTCACTGGGTGGCTTGGGAGACAATCGCATGGGCTTGAGCAGCCTCAGCAGCAATAGTCTGAGTGGAAACAGCTTCAGCACCAACATGATGGACAACCTGGGTAGTGGGCTTGGCCTAGGAGGAAGCAGCTCAAACTACGGAGGAAGTGGGCTATCGTCCTCTTACTCTGACCGTGGAGGCAGCAGCAGGGGTAGAGATAGCAGGGATAGTGACCGGTCCACTCGTCCAGATAACTGTACAGTCTGTGTGAGAAATGTAAGGCACTCTACAGAATGTGTACTCTTGATGCAGTTATATGACCAGTTATTAAGAAACAAATTTCAGTTTTGATAATTATGAAGACATGAACTGAATAAATAAAAATAATTCATTTGCAGTACCGGTATATAAAATGTAATCTGAATATATAATGTGCCAGCCCTGACAAGAATTTTGACATGATTGAGTTGCTTTGTTCTATTTAGGGTTTTTCTCTCAGTTGTTATCAAGCTGTGTCCTTTTCTTGTATACAATAATATTATTCAATTTTCAGCTTCCATATTCTTTGAAATGGCAAGATCTGAAAGAAAAGTTCAAGGCTGTTGGTAAGTATTGACATTCAGAAGATCAACTGTCTTCAGAAAGGACACAAAATTTACTTTTTTACTTACAAGCAGGTGATTTGTTTTCTCCTTATATGGAATATGACCAGTGTGCATAGTTGTATAAAATATTCTTTTGAACAGCTGATGTAAGGTTTGCTGAAATCAAGATGGAAAATGGAAGATCTGCTGGCTGGGGCTTGGTGCGCTTTGGAAACCCAGATGATGCACAGAGAGCAATTTGTATCCTTTATTTTAAGCTCGTCTCATCAAAGTCAATAAACTTTCAGCATATAAATCCTAAACCAAACTTATATACATGCCTGTTAGATATGGTATCTAGGAATGCTAAGTACCATTTGAAATGTTAATGAAAATGATGAAGTTAAGATTGTTTTGTTTCTTTTTAAATGTGAGAACACACTGTCTTACGTGGAAATTTCCATTTCTTTATTTATATTTTCTTTGATGTTTTGCTAGCTCTGATGAACAGATCCCGAATTGATGGAAGAGAAGTGGATGTCAAAATGTACCGTTGATCACAAATGGTATTGTTGTTGACTCTTGATCCTCTTGTGTTGTACAGAGTTGGGGTTGACATCAATTTTTTCCTTAGTTTTTGTCATTGGAAGGTGTTGCCTAGTTTTTGTGTTGACCAGTCACAAGAACACCTGAAAACTGTGTATATATATAAATCTTAGTGTGGATCTGTGTTGTCCTTCTGTTTTATCTATTGGAATACTTCATCGTGATTTTTACAAGACATGACACATGGGGACAATTTTATGCTGTATTTCACATGGGCAGACTTGTCATAGAATCATTTGAACCATTTACGTTGTCGTCTTTTATAATATTGAATCAGTGGACCATAAATAAAGCCTACATACCTTAGAATAGAGTTATTTTATTCAAAAGTGTAGTTTGTGTGTGCTTTTTAATTCTTTGTTGAAATTTTTAATTGTCACGAATCTTAAGAATATTTCTCTTGGAAGGAGTTTCAATTCCAGCATATTTTCTGTGTTTCCTCTTGGGCCTAATAAACGTGGATTTGTTTTGTTTACAGATATTACACAAGGGATAAACTGAAAGTCTTAACTTCAACATCCTGGTTTCATTTAATTGTGTTTAAGAAAAAAAGCAGAGATGAAAGGGGATAAAAATGCAAAACAAAAAGATGACAAAAACATGAATGTTAAAATTTGCTTGATCTTAATAAATTCTGGTATTCAGTAGATGTCTATTTTACCTTTGTTTCTCATGTGTGAATTCCTGAAAATTGTGCCTTGACATACGAGCAGATTTTTAAGTTAAAATATGAGATATAAAATAATTCTGGCCAACACTGTATTTTGATGGTATATTTGTAAATTTTATTATGCATGACTCCAGTAAAAGTTTTCATTGTGTAAAGTAAAAAAAAAAACTGTAATTAGATTCTAACAAGGGAGTGTAAGTCATATGTACATATAGTTTAGTTATTAATCTAATTAGTTTGTAGATTGTTTTTCTTAAGAGATGAGTTGACACATTGAGAGCTGTTTGTCTGAAAACTGCATTGAGATTTGTAGTGCTCTGAAACCTAAACCAGATGTCTTGAGTCAGAAGCCATTATAAGTTGCCTGGGTATCTTTGATTGTGAGGTTCCAGGTGTACCAATGTTTGGGGACAAATGCTGATCCAGTTTCAGGCTTGAAGATCTCTGAATGGAGTTGGTTTGTGTAAGATTTTAGTACAGGTAAATGTATCGTTTTATTGGCTGGATATTACAGTAACTTAATATGGGCTGCGGGATTTTTTCAGTTTTATCAATTATTGTATTATGAGATTCTTTCATGTGCTGATAGTACTTCAGCACTTTTATTTGCATTTCAATTATTGTATAGTTGTCAGACATTGTGGGAGATGTGTTAAAAGAAGCTGTAGGCACCAGGGGTATTTCTTTGTGATAAAGTATTTGTTTTTGTTAATTCATGATATTTTCAGTACAGATATTATTTTTGGCAGATGTCCAAGAATGCAGAGTTATTGCCCTTTTCCAAGGCAATATGAAGGTTTATTCCATTGTTCAGCTTTGGGATTTCAGAGGCATTATTTTGTTATAATATGTCTCATTAATGGTGGTACATTTTCTTTCTGTGTGATTTTGTTGATGGAATTGGTTTCTTTGATAAGTATAGTATAAATCTTATAATATTTTAAGTAAAAAAACAAAAAAAAAACAAAGCTAAAATTCTTTAGATTTAAAACACAGGACCATTTGCTACCCTCATTTCAACATACTATGCATATTGTTTTAGATTCAAGAGCTAGATTATGTTCAGCAGCATTGGAACACAAAACATGGGACTGGGCTTGCCAAGGAAGAAAATCAGGTAAAGTGATTTAGTGTCCTTTGAATTGTGGCCTCGATATTGTAATCCTGACCTTAATACTTGAATATAAAGCTAGCTTAATTCCCCACTTTTTTGTTAATTAGTGAGGTAAATGTCAATGAATACCAGTATTTCAGTGTAAGATGGTTCGAGACTTCCAAACAGATTATTCTTCCCAAGTATAATCAAGCTCTTTCAGAAAAGAACTTTCTAGGAGAAATTATTTTACTTCATTGTTTCATGAGAATGTTCCTCATTTATCAGGTGTATTTGACTATTAAGAAGAGATGATTCAGATCGCATTCCTAAATGTCACAAATGGATATGAGATCTAAACGGAAAAATCCTGCAGAGGTAATAAATGACACCAACAGTTTGTAGCTCATCTGAGCTGAAAGTTCAAGTCAGCTTGTCTGGTATTTGTTTGTAGACTTTTCAACTGTTTCTTAAGAACCACTGGGCCAGTTTCAACCATGCTCACTACAATGCATGTTTGGTTGAAGGGAATTTGTGTTTTTTGTTCAAATGAAAATTTAATGTTGTCTTGTAAAATAGTGAACTTGATAGCGAATTCCTGGACCAGAAAAGATGACATGTAAAAGCTTTATTATATAGTGTAGATTCAAATTTATTCAGATCTAGACAACCCAGTGGTAAGTTTAGGCCACAATATTAGGCAATCAAATTGTGTATAGTAGAAAAAAAATCTTTGAAAAGCATCTCAAAAACAGTAAAGCCTTGAATAATCTTATTGATATGGAAGGATTTTCAGATAGAATAGATTCAAGTTTAAGTCATGACCTCTGAGGGTTGTGGTAGGACCACAGTAGGAAACAAAGCTTTTACATGGGAATGTATATTGAAGCGATGAAGGAAGCGAGGCCTTAATGACTTGCATTTTTTATCAGGAACCCCATATCTTATATTTTAAAAGCTGCCCTTTCATCTTTTTTTGGAAGAATTTTACATAAAATTGTTCTTGCTTTAGGGAAAAATGAATTGATTTCCTAAAGGAAACTTGCTATTTGACTCAATTTGATTCAAAAGGTCTTTGAAGATTTTGAAAAACAAAAGCTGTCATATATATAGTCATGAGAAGTTTTATATGCTATATGTCATCTATATACAAGTATGTATGCAAAGTCTGATGTATAACTGTTAAAGAGAATGAAACATTGGTATCTAAATCTTGTTTCTTTCTGCAGGTTGAGGAGATGTGGTGTCATGATGATGAGCTTATACAGAGAGGATGTCATAAGACAATTAATAAAATGGTTGAAATATATCTAGCTTGTTAGGTTGTAATTTTATGGAAGATTGTTATATATACATAGTAGATGTCATTCATTAAAGAAAGGGACCATGAAAGAATAATCATTAGTTTAATGCAGAACATAAAGCATGGTGATTTTATCAAAGAACTGATGAAACCGTGGAGTATTTATAAACAGTTGGGAATTAATGATTAAGTCATATGATGCTATGGGACAGCAATTCATAATAATTACAGATTGCAGAAAAAGTTCAACCATACACATTTACAAGCATGTTACTTTCTTTAATTACTTCAAAGATAAATTTTGTAGGCAAGAAACAGGTAAATAGGCATTACAGAAAACACTTCAATCAATGTTGTCTTTAAGTTATTTTCAAACAAAAAATAATCAAAAAAGTACAATAAAAAAAAAGTAATATCTTTAAAAAACACAGACCAACTTATCCACTGTATATAATAGGTTGGCAATAGCTGCAGATATATAGCTCGCCGGTCTGAAAAAAATTGGGATGGATGTCCAGAGAGCTACAGTGCCACCTAATAAACAAGTAGATATATATAGCGCACAAAAAATGCACGGTTTCCTGATTTATTTCTCCTTATATTTTAAGCTTTCGTCTAAAGACATTACAATCCGTGTGTTCCTAACATATTTTTTTCACTATTTCCACAATAACACATTCCTATAAACTTGTGAATAACTGTCCTGAACCTGAAAGAGAGACCATTGTAAATTTTGCTTGTTTATGTGTCTATGTTGGACGTGACTGGTACAAAAACCTTTTGTGAAAGTAGTAAGAAAATATGTTAGAAACACATATTTAGTCGTAGTTTTAAAATCAATGGAAAGATTATTCGAAAAATTTTGTTCCCTTTTTTTGCACAATAAATATACACTTTTTTTTTCATTGGATGGCACTGTAGCTCTCTGGTCGTCCATCTCAATTTTTTTTTAGACCAGCAAGATACAGATCTGCAACTGCAAACAGAATTTTTAAGCTTGGCCTAAGTCAAACCCAGGATCTAAAGCAACGAAGTTTCAGAGTTCTCATCCATTGGATCATTATCCGCAAGTTTTATACAGAAAGGCCAGATAGTTAATTCTTGGTAATAGACCTGCTCCAAACACTTTAACCTGGACACTCATCCAGAAAATGTAGGTCAGATTCAGGGTCTGAAGTTAGATAATGTGCATCCTTAGATGTATCACCCATGCAAGTTTGGTCAATATACAATAAAGAATCTTTTAAAATATTAAACCCATCTTCACCAAAGGATACCTTGTTTCAAGTTTGGCTAAATTGTCTCGGTGGTTCTTGAAAAGAAGTTCAATATGGACGGACAACGGGTGATCAGCTCAGGTAAACTAATTAAAAATAAAAGGGTCAAACGTACTTCAAGGTCAAGGTGTCAAAATTAATGGTACCCTTAAGAAGGCCTTATCATATTACCCACTCAGGTCTAATGAAGCCTTAATTAACACCAACTGTTAAAGCCAGGTAAAGTAAAAAATACTAGTATATTCATGCATGTGTGGCGGTTAGCCGGGTTCGATCGCCGGTGGCCAGATAGCTCAGTTGGTAGAGCACCTGACCGGAGTTTCAGGGGGCCCGGGTTCGAATCCCGGTCTGGTCCGCTGCATTTTCTCCTCTCCCGTTACATTTGGTGCCGTGCCATGCCCTGGATTTGACAGGTGAAAGACCTGCCAGGGATGAGCCTGGGTTGGGGTCTTTTGAGGGCCAAAGACCTTTAAGGAGGGAGGAATGTTGCGGTCAGCCGGGTTAGATCGCCGGTGGCCAGATAGCTCAGTTGGTAGAGCACCTGACCGGAGTTCCAGGGGGTCCGGGTTCGAATCCCTGTCTGGTCCGCTGCATTTTCTCCTCTCCCGTTACACATGGAATGGTCTTGTCACAATAAATATACATGTGAAGTATAAAATCCCTAGCACCAACTGTTGAGAAAATATAGCAAATGTTTGGTCATTTTTTGGCAAAAAAGATCCAAACACCATGGTCAAAGCACAATTTATTGGCCCTGTCCCAGGAAATACATATTTGAAATGTAAAAGCCATACCCAAAAAACATTGCTGGCAAGGTTAAAGTTTTTGCAGACAGACGGAAAGGGCAACAAGAGGCCAATGGGCCACAACGCTCAGCTGAGTAACTTTTGCCATACTGTTTTTCACCAGTCTTTTCCCTTTGTAACACCTATTGTAACCCCTTCCTATGCCCAAGGGTCCTAATTTTAATAATTTAAAAACTGCACAACCCCAGAATGCTTCCACATAAGTTTCAGCTTTTCTGGCCCAGTGCTTCATGAGAGGAAGATTTTTAATGACCTCAGCCTATTTTCTTCTTTTCTTGATAATCTCCCCATGTGAGGGGACTTGATCCTTCATTTCAATAATTTAAACTCTTCACCCAAGGTTGATTTGTTTCAAGTTTGGTTAGAATTTGCCCTAGTTCTTGAGGAGAAGTTGAATATTAGGTGAACTAAAAGTAAAAGCCCAAGCACCAACCATATAGAAGTGATGGCTATATAGGGTTAAAATTTATTTTTTAAGTGGGTCAAACTTCAAGGTCAAAGTGTTAAGGGCACTAGCAACGTAGTGTAACAGGAGAGGAGAAATTGTAACAGACAAGACTGGAATTCAAACACAGGCCCCTTAATCTGTGGTGAGGTGCTCTACCAACTGAGCTATATGGCTACCAGGGATCGAGCCTAGCTTAACCATCATATTAATTCTGTAAAAGGAAAGGAGAAAATGTATGGCTGGACCAAGAACCCAGGGACCCCTGCAGCTCCAGTCAGGTGCTCTACCAACTGAGCCATCAAGGATGATATCCACGGCCCAAACCATTACAGTAGGTTGAACTTTATTGTGCTTTCCTTGGAATTGAAGAGTTCCATTAATTTCCTTGAAGGAACTGTCAAGTACATTTTATTGTCTGTATATATGCTATTGTACACTTCTTTGAAACAAGTTTGGATAAACAAAACACCAGGAATATATGTTTAATATGTAACTTGTATTACCGGTATGTATAATTTTCTTTGAATTATACGAGGTTTTTCATCAATTGAAATCTTTTAAAAAAATCATGGTAATGCATGCTGAATTTTTATCTACGCACGTGATTGCACCATAATACTAAATTAAGAGTATCTTGAAAAAATACCATTAAGTAAGGTTATGTTACGTATGTCCTTTACATTTTTTGATTTTTTTTTTAATTTAAACTCCCCTTCACCGAAAGATGCTTTGTACCAAGTTTGGCTAAATTTGGCCTAGTGGTACGGACGGATCGAGGGACAGCTAGATGAACAGACAACAAGTGATCAGAAAAAATCTTGTCAGCTTTAAACAGCTCAGGTGAGCTAAAAACTGTATTCATGCATATGGCACGCCAAATTCACAAAAATGAGATAATCATAGTTTTACAATCGATAATTGATTGCACCATAATACTAAATTAAGAGTATCTTGAAAAAAATACCATTAAGTAAGGTTATGTTACGTATGTCCTTTAAATTTTTTGATTTTTTTTTATTTAAACTCCCCTTCACCGAAAGATGCTTTGTACCAAGTTTGGCTAAATTTGGCCTATAGTGGTACGGACGGAGGGACAGCTAGATGAACAGACAACAAGTGATCAGAAAAAATCTTGTCAGCTTTAAACAGCTCAGGTGAGCTAAAAACTGTATTGCATGCAATTAAACTTCAATTACGGGTGCATGCAAATTATATTCCTCAAAGACCAAGATCTAGAGACGACACAGTGTGTATGTGAAGAAATGGGTCTCTTTTATGTTCTCATAATTAAGGCAATAGTATCATTTTACAAATGAAAGGGTACATTTTTTAAAATGTATATAAATAGAAATAATATTGCCAATCTATATTGATCCTTTACAGAGTTGCACTACACACGTATACCCAAGTGACTGTTAGGACATTTATCCTCAGGATATAATTTAGGCAGAAACCTGTGGCTATATAAACACAGTACATGTACAAAAAATTATCATAAAAAAACACAAGCTCTTAAAATTTGAACGTAATTACTGTATTTTAATCAATCACAGACTGATGGCAGTATGTAAAATTAAACTCCCTTATAAATGCATTTTTCATACATGTATATAAATGAATCTCTGATTGACACATATTTCACAAATATCTCATGAATGGAATAAATTCAGAATTCATTTACACATGATAAAGCGTGTACACATTTCTCTAACATTGTATGTTTGTTTTACAAGGAACACACGAAAATTTAATGCTTTATTTTCTTTTCGAAGTTCTTAAAAAATGTTTTCATTTTAATGCATACTAGTGTGAAATCACTAATTTTTGTGGAGGTTTACTTTTCGTTGTTTTTGAGGTATGGAGATCCACAAATTTATTACATTGTACCACTATGAAATGTAAAATTGCATAATGCATTACTACTGAAAATGTTTCAACCACAAAATTAAATCCCTCAAAACCATTATTTTTTCCTAAAACCTCGAAAATATGTGATTTTACATTATTTATGAAAGAATAAAAAGTTAATAATCAAACAATCATGTATATATCATAAAAAAACCAAAATATTCAACATTGAGAAAAATAGGATAAACAATTTAAGCCATAAAATCAATACACATTAAACAACAAAGGGAATAAATTAAAAGCTTTAAAATGATTGAAGAATATTTCTTTTTGTATAAGACATTCTTTCAATATAAGTTTATGACATAACTGTAAATAGTGCAGTTGTAATTTTTAAGAACATTTATCTATACAAGTACATGTACTCTAATTTAAGAACTTCTTTCAATTGGTATAAAATGTCAAAAAACATTCATCAACATATATATATGGCACGCCAAATTCACAAAAATGAGAGAAACCTAGTTTCACATTTGATAAACTAGGTTTATCGACTGTAAACTATAGTTTACAAACCGTAAACTATAGTTAACGATTCGTTAAGTATAGTTTTCATCTGTAAAACTATATTTAACGGTTGTTAACTATAGTTTACGAATGATAATCTAAGTTTATCTGTCTGTAATAAGTGTTAACAATAGTTTTTGTTGATAAACATAGATTCACGTTTGTAAACTATAGTTTACAATCGTAAACTATAGTTAAGAGTTGTTAATCATAGTTTCACAAATCGTGAAACTATATTTATCAGATCGTTAACTATAGTTAACGGTTTGTAAACTATAGTTTACAAATCGTGAAACTGTATTTATCAGATAATCTATGTTTTGCAATAGCAAATGATTATTTTCGATGTTAAGTATAGTTTACGGTTGTGAAACATAGATTTTCGCGTTAACTATGGTTTACAGATGTAAAATATAGATTAACGTTGTTAACTATAGTTTACAGTCCGTAAACTATAGTTTACAACCGATAAACCTAGTTTATCGACTGTGAAACTATGTTTTGCTCATTTTTGTGGATTTGGCGTGCCATATACATGTACTCTAATTTAAGAACTTCTTTCAATTGGTATAAAATGTCAAAAAACATTCATCAACATATATAGATCTAAATCCATTCTTCAATTATTCAAGAAATTATAGGGCAAGTTCATTCAGAAAATGAGGTCAAGGTTATCAAGTTCAAGGTTAGTTAGGTTACACTTTATGTAATATCAATCAAAACTTAATAAGCTGCAAAGATGATAGACACTTAATGTAACAAACATTATGTTAAAGTCTCATTAAATTTCATTCAGTGTTAAAAGAGGAGTTGCAGATAAGATGGGTACCCCAATGCTCAACAGACAGACAGACAGACGGATGTACAGCTAGACAGATCAACAGACATCCTGATCACTTGATTTGTTTTAGACCTCTGTATTGTATGTGCATATATATCTGGTTTTATCAGAAATTTCTCTTACATAATCACTTATGATGTACGATTCAAAACACAACCATCTGTTAGTTCACTTTGGTAACTTAATTATGCTTTTGTATGCCTTCTGGGTCCAAAATTGGAAATAAATACTTACTTACTTTGGTAAAGACAAAAAATATGCACAAACTGGCACATTGATGCCAATTAAAATTTTCAAACATGGCAGAAATAAATGATAATAATATAATAATTACAAGACAAATAAATAAATATTAATGCACAATCATTTAATCAAATATACATGAATCACTGTGTGACTTTACACATACTGAAAAAATCATTTAAAATGGCAGAACACACATTTTATTACTAGAATTCTTTAAAGTAATACATGTATGTCTGTTTCTTACGTCAACATTTCATGACTGAAACACCTCAGAGAATATCTAAAAAGGTAGTTTAAACATTTGACTGATGCCTACTAGACAGAGTTTAATTACAAATCTTGCATATTATTTCGTTTGATCAATTTTATTTTCAATCAAAATTCAACTTTAAAAAATCAAAATGTTTGTGGAGCAATCTCAATAATCCTTGTTATTTTCGTATTAAACATGGTTTTCTGTAATATTTAAAATGGGTGGATCCAAAAGTAATTTGACTTCTGCCATAAAACCTTTACTTAATGTCAAATTACCAGTAACATCAAAATTTGACCTCATAATTACACTGGCTTAATAACACCACTAAATGTGAATTAAAAAGCGAGTTAAAACTTTCTTTGTACCGAAAACAAACTCTTTGAGATTTAATTGGCAAATTTGTATAGAAATGCCTATACCTTGCCTTAACTCACAGTGTGAGCTGAATGATAAAATCACATAAATGCTGGACTCTCAACTGGCTTTAAAATGAGTGAATCTTAAATAAATTTCAAACTTGACCATGTGGTTCTAGAAGAAAATATTTTAAAAATCATCACATTTTATATCTATTCATTATCAATATTCAGTTCTATTGATCAAGAACACGAGAGTTTGTTACGCTTCATCAAGAATGCTTTGTGGAAAGATTTTTTGATTGAAATTTATTTGATTGGCAGACAACTGACATATGCCAATCAAAGCATCAATCTAACATGAGCTAAATAAGTGATATGAATAAATAAACTGAGTTTGTAGAAGAAAAATAACACAGGCAAAATAAGTCTATGATAAGAGCAAAACAATGGCAATGAAAGCACTGAGTTAATCAAACAAGTCCTCTTCTTCGCTATCCTCCTCTGACTCGGGTGAGCTTTCTCGAGTGAACTTACTGATTCTACTTAAACTCTCCTGTAACAATCTCATATGACTATCACTTGGGGTGTCAAATATATCTGTCTCACTTGCCGATTTTTTCTCTTCTTTGTTTTCCGTGGGTCTCAGTTTTACTCCTTGTTTGATCATACTCAGGATATTGTCCATAGGATTCACTGTAAGTAAAATACAGAGATATAGAATTAATATTGTCCATAGGATTCACTGTAAATAAAATACAGAGATATAGAATTAACATTTATCCATTTCAAGTACATGTACTGTAGTTGTCAACCTCATTTGACTTTCTCTGACTTTATGCAGAGTTTCTCATTACTAAATGCAACAAGAACAACATTTTTATCTTAACAATACAGTAAAACTTGTTTAGTACAAACAAGGATATTGCGAATTCACAGATATAGCGAAGTTATCTTGGATCCCCAGCTATATAAATTTAGGGAATTCCTTATATGGATTTATCATATACTTAGTAGTAAATATACCGATTCTGCATGGTGTGATATGGGTGACGTCACAATACCCCATATCACGGACCGGTCCGTAAAGCCATATCACGCTTGGACCGACGGGCTGAAAATCCATATCAAACCGGAAGTAACGTTTGTATTAAGTTTAAAAGTTTATTTACTTGATTTCATTTAAATATTCATATAAAATAATTCTTTAATGACATTTGTGGTCTTAATTTTGTTCAGTTACCTAAAATTGGCTCTATTAGATTTTATAGAAAACTGTCACTAACAAGCAAAAACATTCTTCAACCACCATATGTGAACTCCCATATGAAGTATTTTAAATAGAATACTACATACTAAAATCCATATCATATGTCACATCAGCCCTCCGGCCCCATATCAGCCCTCGGGCTGATAAGGGGCCACTCGGGCTGATATGACATATGATATGGATTTTAGTATGTAATATTCTCTATATAACGAATTACAGATATAACTTCACAGGTTCCAGCGACTTCGTTTTAACCAAGTTTTACTTCATAAATTTATAAAGATAAAGCTATCTGTAAGGAGGTGCCCAAACATTTTGTCTTGCTAATAAATGCAGTAAAACTTAGGACAGTTTATTTCATTTACACTGTGATGAGCATGAGAATGTTTTTCTTAACTCATTTCTTGAACAATGGCAGTTGCACATGTACGTTATACTAGTATAGCAAATTAATTTTATATTACTATTAGTACATGTATCTAGATTGAACAGACAGTTTTTTACGTCACCGTTACAGAATCTACTACCGATTTCATTTCAACTTACCAGGTATTGGTTTTTGTTTCTGGTGACTCTCACTCACTGGCTTCAGTTTGCCTTTTCCTGCCAAAATGGATCCCAGATCAGGTGGACCTGATCCCTTTTCCTTAGGTTTCTCCTCCTTTTTTTCCTTCTTAACAATCACCAGTTTAACTGGAGGACCGTTAGCTGAAGGGGGCGGTGGTGGGGGTGGGGGAGGTGGAGGTGGTGGTACTAGAGGGGGTGGGGGTGGTGGTGGAGGAACACAAACTGTGGGTGGATCTACAGGTGCTGGAGGGGTGGGAGGGGAGGAGTTTTGTCTTTGTTCCCCTCCATCTGAAGCATTAATAGTAACTGGCATTGAATCCACCGCATCCTGGGATTTTCTAGGCCTGGGTGTAGGCTTGGATTTTCCAGTGCTCTTACTTGATTTAGAGGGTGACTTTTTTGGTGTATTTGTTATTCTGATTGTTTTCTCAGAGTTTGTAAGAGGTTTACTCGGCTTTTTGACATATGTTTTATCACAGACAGGCATGGACTGGGGGGAGTCTTCCAGAGCGGCCTTTTTCTGACTAGGTGGTTGATAGCGAGGAGGTTTTATTGTCTCAGGTGTCGGAAATTTCTGAAATGAAAAGTTGAAAGAATGCTATAAGAAGCAAGTTCTGTAGTTCTCCTGACGTGCAGGAGAGACTGCACAATTGACAAGTCACTGATTCCTGTGGGTCTATGTTCATAAAGCCTCCACAAATCAAAGTTCATGGATAGTAAGTTATTTCTCCAACAATTATCAGGCATCAAATTGGGTTCCTTGCATGAATATTTGGCTCTACTTTAAGAGATGTATAATCTTTTTTTGAATTATCTAAACTGAGACGATTTACTTACTATTTTAAAGTCCTTGATGCGATTAATGGCCTTGGATCGCTGATCATTTATAAAACCACTCTTCTTCTCTTCCTCCTCTTTTTTGAAATCCCTTTTCTTGAAAATTAAAGTTAAACTCTATTTAAAATATAAATTTTACTGTCAAACAATGAAAATAAAATCACTTAAATCAAACATAGACACACCAATACTACTTTTTGTAAAATTATTTCAAAAATGTTCTTCCAGAATGGGCTGTTGGTACAGTAATACATTTATGTTTACAAACCTTGAAATAAAATCTATGAATTTCAATTTTTCTTCTTTGTAAAACCCAGAATATCTACAGATTTCGGAGAGAGATCTTACAATACAATGATTTACCATCTGAATCGCATGATGTTGTTTAAACAGTATCTCTTCATCCTTCTTCTTCTGAATTTTAGATTTGAATTTCCTTTCCAATGAGGCCTAATGAAACAAAAAAAGGTTACATCTTATTGATATTTAATGACCAGTACAAAAATGAAAACATTTCTGGGTTAAAAAAAAATTATTTTAATTACTTCTTTATTATGTGAATTTATTGTTCCATGGCTTGTTTCTTTAATGCATAATAAACTTTACCAACAGTGCAAATTCACATGTACTATCAAACCTGACACTAGATTAATTTAAATCCACCCCTCTATGAACTCACCTTAACATTGCGTATCTTGGCTCTCCTGCGTGTGATGGAGGTAAGCTTACTACGCAGCGCCACGATACGAGGGTCTGCTGGGGACTTGAGCGGGGACTCCTCATCTGAACTAAGGTCATCTACATCCTCCACAGCATCGTAAAACACAGGGATGTCTTCTTTAGCTGAGAAGTTAACAAACACTGCTATATCCTCAGGGTAAATACAGATAATTTACAAAAAAAGTGTGAATTAAAAAATACATGTAATGCTCTTTAGTCATTAAAGAAGAGCAAACTTTTTAATCCGAAACAATTCATATAATATTAAATTATTAATCATTCCTACCTTTTATCTGATTAGTAATGGCCTCCATCTGGGTTCTGACCAGTTTTTCTTCCTCGTCAAGGATGGCCATTTGTTGCTGCTGTACCCGGACCTGCCAATCAAACACCACCCCCTCCAACCTCCCCAGCTCCTGGATGGCCCCCGGTTTGTCCTCTACACTCGCTATCTGTAAACAATGGGAGAGGATGTCCACTGCTTAAAATACTGATACCTTTTAATCTTTTCTTACCTTACATTTTGACAATTATTTTTTTTTAAATAAATAAAATCTCCCCTCACCTCCTCCTTTACTTTATCCCGTTCTTGTACAAATAACTTTTTCTCATTGTTTAATAACTGAAGACATTCTAAACAAAGGTCTTCTTTTATTCTGAAAAAAAAAAATGAAATGAAATGAATTTTTTTTCTTCACTCCGAAAGCATATACCGGTATTTATAAACCAGTTACAGATTCCAAATTAATAATGGAATAAAAGAGAAAAAAAGAAAGAAAACAAAACATGCATACAAAATGTAAACAAATTAGAAATCATAGATCTCTGTAGAGACTGTAACCCTACTGACTTATTAAAAGATACAATTTACAACACACCACAAAGTTGGTGAGAGCAGCTGCCTGTAACTGGATCACTTTTTAACATTTAACGTATGCAATTGCATGATTTACTGAAATCCAATTCAAATAAAAACTCTAGGAGCATTTTTATTTCGAATTTACAGATTTAAAAGGGAATATTACCAGATGATGCTTACCTAAAAAATCTTTCAGCACCAATCAATTCAAAGGCAGTTTTTCCAAATTTAGTTTGATCTTCTCTCATTCTTTTTAACATATCTAAAAGGAATATACAGAGTGTATTAAACTGTTTAAACAGTAAATCTCAAATGATACTAAAAGTAGAGTTAATTAACCAATCTCAAGTCCTGAAAATGAAGCTTTTACCTTCATAGATTCTGGAAGTTCTTGTGTAATATTCAATGTAGTACTTCTGAATGTTGTCTAGAGCTTCCTCGTACTGTGTTTGCCACTCTGTAAACATGGCCCCGTATTCTCGCTTTACGCGTGCCCCGACATCAGGGTTCTCCAGCTGTTCCTTGGCCTCCGTGACTCGGCTGTACGCCAGTTCTCTAACGTCCAGGAATGGCTGAAGGAGATAATTGTAGAGGGAGGCTAGAGCAATGTTCAGCTTAAAGACCGCATTGTCTTCAGATTTATACACATCCTTCATATCAGTCATATGACTTGCATTGCTACGTAAAAATATCACATTCTTTAATTCATCTTCCGCTTTGTGGATTTCATCCTCGTATCCTTGGCGACGAAGTTCACTGATGTTTTCGAAATATTCCTCAGCTGTGTGCTCCTCATATTCAAACAGAGTTGACATCAAAAGTTTTTCTTTGCAGATTTCCAAAGCATAACACAAGTACTCCTCTATCTGTGAACACACTTGTGAGTAATCTATATTGCACTCTTCATAACCAAAATATGTCCATAAGGATCTAGGCTCCTCTGGAAGGGAAGGTAAGTGGGGGCCCAGGGCAGGATGAACATGACAGAGTAATTGGTGAATGGCTTCTAATTCATGGAAGGAGAAAATGCCAGTCCTTGTTCCGAGGTTATCTTTGTCGCTGACGACACGACTGTGAGGGCGGCTAGTAATGGCCACCTTCTTCTTCTCATCATTCCAGCAGACCAAGAAATTGAACTTTGGCGGATTCATCTGGTCGGCAAACGGTCCCTCCTTGACCACCATCCATCCCTCCAAACTGTCCACCTGATCCCCACAGTCCATCGCTAGCCTCTCTATAAACAAACAGTAAAACATTTAATGCTTCTGTTTGCTATTTCTTCTTTGTAACTTGTCTCAAAATAGATAAAAGAAACTTCATTATGCTAAAAGTATTGAAAAAAAATCTTAACAATTCAATTCTCTTTAAATATAACATCTTTAATCAGCTAGAACTTTAAATTTTTTGCTACTTAGTGATTCTGGGCTATATATATGTTTGTTTTGTTGAAATAATATAATACTAATGAAAAGGGATACACACTTATTATACCCCAAACATTTTAATTTAATTTCAAACGAGGCCCAAGGGCCTTGAATCGCTCTTCTGATATTATGTACAATCTATCACTTCTATTTGAAGCCTCTAACTCTCAGTCTCCCAAGATGCATGAATTGACAAAGTTTGATGATTCTTAGCCACGCAGCAAGGACTAAAGATTTTTCAGTATAGCTATAAAATACCATAGGTAGGTCACTGTGACCTACGTTTTGATTTGAGGACTCAAGATGCATTAATTGACAAAGATTGATGATACTGAGCCAATAAGTACCTGAGATATTAAAAAATAGGTCACTGTGACCTACTTTATGGTCAACATTCTCCAAAAACTCAAGATGCATCAGCTGACAAAGTTTGACGATTCTAAGCCATTAAGTACCCCTTACTCTTAAATAAAGCCATAAAATGTCACAAGTGGGTCATCGTGACCTACTTTTCAGACAAAGTTCTCAAAAAACCCCAAGATGCATCAACTGACAAAGTTTAATGATTCTAAGCCAATAAGTACCTGAGATAATTAAAGTAGGTCATTGTGACCTACTTTTTTGTTGACATTTTCCGAAGCTAAGACCCAAGATGCATCATCTGAAAAAGTTGATGATTCTAAGCCAATAAGTACCTAAGATACTTAAATATAACCATAAAATGTCAAAAGTAGGTCACCATGACCTACTTTTTGGTCGTTGTATTTCAAATAACCAAGATGCATCAACTGACAAAGTTTAATGATTCTAAGCCAATAAGTAACTGAGATAATTAAAAGTAGGTCATTGTGACCTACTTTTTGGTCGACATTTTTCGAAAACCCAAGATGCCTCAACTTAAAAAGTTTAACAATTCTAGCCCAATAATTACTCGTAATGCTCAAAAATATAGCCATAAAATTCACAACTTTGAGCAAAAGCAATGCAATTTTACAGAAAAGCTTCCCATGATCTAAAGAAGTCCCCTATTGATTTTGTTGCATCTTCGCTAGCCAAGGGTTTCCGATACGCTACTCTCCTCATAAACCCTTGGCCTACGGTATTCATAGAAATCGGGATTTTTTTCCAGAGTTCTGATTGGATTTCAGTACACCTAGGGTGACCAATCAGCAATTGTTTTTTGTAAATGACGATATTTGCGTTCGGGATACATCTTCACTCTTTAATCTCGGAAATGAAAAACGCAAGAAAACAACGATCCGTAACATAACATTCAATTCTATGAATAGCCATGGTGTCATCCAATATCTTCTAAATATGTGATTAAGAATCTATATTGAAGCTTCAGATTTGTTCTATAAATAATGAATTATACATACATAACTCAATTATTGCTGCTTAATTATTCTTGAAAAACTTTGATTTAATTTTTTTTTTAACACGTGTCTTTATTTCTGGCGATGACGCAATCTGTGCGTACCTGATAGATTCGAGATCACATGACGGAAAACAATCCCGTCTTTTGACTTCACCGTATGCCAAGGGTTTATGAGGAGAGGAGCGTATCAGAAACCCTTGGCTAGCGAAGATGACTTTGTTGTTAAAAATATTTACATTTCCAATGTCTTTGTCTGAGATAAAACTACAAATAGTTGATGTACTTTATTTCTTCATGAATGCACTGGTTCATCGATAAGCACAGTTAAGAAAAATCATGTGCGGGCAGGACAAATGTAGAGACAGATGCTGGGCTTAGAGCACGTGGATTTGCGGAATCAGGAGCATGTAAATATAAGGAATAACTGTCAGATTTTTTAACTTCATGACGATGATCAATCGATTGGCTTGCGTGATAATTAGCATAAACGCCGAAGGACGATTGATCACATCATGAAATCAAAAAATAAGACAGTTATTCCTTAAATCTTCTAAGGACAAACAGATATAGAGATAATGGACACCTTACTATCCCTGACCAGTAGAGCAAAAAAAGCATTAATAAATTTATATATTTTCTAGAAGACAACTTTATAGAACCAGCAGTCTCTGAATAGACTATAGCTCTACTGGTCTGCATGTAAAACAAAGGAAAAGTAGCACTTGAATTTGAAACTTTGCAAAGGGCAGCAATGAATAGAATTATATGTACATGTATCTTACTGTAGTCTACTTGTGTGCCAAATTATATTGAAATCAGACCAAATTGTAGGAGGAGGAGTATTTTTAAGGATTTTCGCAAAAATTTCTATTTTAAGTAACCATGGCAACACTGTTCATCAAAATTAAAAACCAATCCACTAAATTATGTATCTTAGTGTAGTCTACATGTGTGCCAATTTAAGTTATATTGAAATCAGACAAAAACTGTAGGAGGAGTAGTGTTTTGAAAAAAAAAAAATTTTTACAGACAGAAGGACGGACGACGGACACCTTACTTTGGCATAAGTCTGGTCTCTGACCAGTAGAGCTAAAAAATAATCAACCCCTGTTTGTCTCACTTAGGAATATCAATCAGGAGTTATGTGCAGACATTACTTACAAATGAAATCCAATTTGACTAAAATCAGAGGACGCTTTGACCAATATTGGGGGACTGTATTTTTTCTAAAAAAAAAATGTTAGGGGGCGCTTTGACCAAAAATCAGAGGATGCTTTCAATTGCTTTGGCTAGGACGGTTTTCTTATAGAGCGCTTTGACTGGCACCCCTTACAAATTTACCTTCCCTCCCTTTTTGGTTATGCCATCTTTTACGGTTTTTATCTGATTCAGACTGAAAACTAACGAAAAATATTCTACACTGATAAATGACGCAGTCACGCTGTGCTATGTTATTTTAAATATTACTTTTATATGACAATGAAAATGCATGCATTTTTACCCCCCATTAAAGACGTGCTAGAATTTTGTTTAACTCTACATTGGCTTTATAATATTGAATATGTTCAATGATGCATCTTACTTTTAAAGAAATCAGCTGTTCACTCGGGTTTCAAAAGCCATAAAACAAATCATATCGATATTCATTCCAATAAGCATTTCGTTACCCATCATTTTCATAATCATGCTTCTGTTGGTAGTTTATGTTAATCTACCTTTGTTTGATCGTGTTGTTTCAACACAAAAGAAGACATTTTGTGCTAAAAATGGTACATGACACTATCACCTGCCATTAAGTTCAACTTTTGTTTGTCGTAAATGTAAACAAACCGAAGGTAAACAAATGATAAATGTATAATCAACATCTTTACAAAATATACACAAAAATATACAGGATAATTTAACGGATTTAGAACTATCTACAAAAAACCTTATATTTAGCAATATGTAAAAATTTATCATTTTGCGACAATAACAATGCTGATGGATTGGGTCAAAATTAGAAACGTATATTTTACAAACTTTCCCATTTCTTGATTTTAATGCTACAATCTACATGTGTTGATGTTATCATTCTATGAAAAATACAGCTATTATTGTATATAAGCCTGAAATTAAACCAGCAGCAAAATACTGCAAAAATGAGATTAGAGTTCTTGAGATAGTCCCTTACAATTTAAAGCGCAATCTTGATTCTGATTTACTTTCCACGTTGGCCACGCATGCGTCTAAGTAATTCAGCAAAGATGGCTACAGAGAAAGATGTTGACGAACTTTTTGAGATTAAAACTGCTTTATATACGGGGAATTACCAACAGTGCATCAATGAATGTCAAAAACTAAGGGTAATATTGTGAAGATTAATGAAAAAAATGTTATTTTGTATTTTTAACGAATATATCCACTGAAAGGAAGATACCGGTACCGCATATGTTGCATGTTTATTCTGTCAAAATAAATATTGTTTTAAATTATTTATACCTGACAGGTCCAGTACAATCTCTTGATTTAGCTACATACCTTGGAATATCTATAAAGCTTTTAGGCTATTCAAAATACCTTGTTTATGCTATTTACTAATCTCTGTTGAGATTCTGCTGGGCTAGATATTTGGACTGACGCCCGCAGAATCTCTGGACAGCCATTAATATTTCATGTCTGGAAATCAAGTCCCTACTTCGGCCGACTATAGCAAGAATAATTCACCTAAGCCACACAGCTGCTCGCTTCATTTAAGTCATTTGGTTGTTTATTTGACCTTCTATCACTTTTATTTCTACATTGCTTACCTTTTAGGCATGTAAATCCCAACATAAAAATATTCACTGAAATTTCAGTTTTAAATATGGCTCCTGTAACGAAATTGTTTACCTCCTCAAATTTATGAGTTTTTTTAGTCTTTTTTTTCTCTAATTTTTTTTCAATTGTCTCATAAGTCATTGTTTTAGATTTACTTATTGTATAAATAGTATTATTTGTATTTTTTTTTTTTATTATTTTAATATTTCTTGTTTTATTTTTTTATTTTCTATCTGATTTGCTCATACATTTACTTTTTTCGTTGTTTCGCGTATATTTATTGTTAAACATTTGTATTATTTCTTTTGTTTTACATTTTTTATACGCGATTCAACGTTATATGTTTATGTTTGAGCTTTTCAGTTAGATATTTTTCTTTTTTAATCTAGAATTTTTTATTTTTTTTTATATAATTTTTCTTATATTACTTTTTTTACTTTTTGTTAATCTGAATCTATGTCTTCTGTGTCTATTGTATATTTTTTTGTGTTATTATTGACTATTTTAACTCTTTTATTTGAGGAGGTAAACAATTTCGTTACAGGAGCCATATTTAAAACTGAAATTTCAGTGAATATTTTTATGTTGGGATTTACATGCCTAAAAGGTAAGCAATGTAGAAATAAAAGTGATAGAGGGTCAAATAAACAACCAAATGACTTAACTGAAGCGAGCAGCTGTGTGGCTTAGGTGAATTATTCTTGCTATAGTCGGCCGAAGTAGGGACTTGATTTCCAGACATGATATATTAATGGCTGTCCAGAGATTCTGCGGGCGTCAGTCCAAATATCTAGCCCAGCACTGGCAGCAGAATCTCAACAGAGATTAGCTATTTACAAAAATACATTGTCAGAAATATATAGACAAAAAGTCACATAATTAAAGAAAACCAATAAGTAGTGTATAGTATATATGTAAGATCTCCCATGATTTTCGTTGGATATGGTTTTCGTCCAACGAGTTGTGTGTTTTCCTATCCCCAAACCTTGGCGAGGGGATAAAACACACAACGATAAAAGTTATACAAGTTGGGACCAATCGCCCAAATAGGATAATAATAGTCTGTTTGGGATATAATATCCCAAATGGGTTATAAATTTACAGTGCTAAAATTGAAAATTTTTATTTTGGCAATAAATATCATGAATCCGCATTTGAACACTTAAAAAGGAATAACTTTTGGTTGACAAGTTTTCCTGTATGCCCATTTTTTAGGAGATTGATCCCTCGGAAGTTCCTTAACTTCTTTGGGATCAGTTCCTAAAAACAGTAGGGTTGCAGAAAAACTTGCTTACCAAAAGCTATTCCTTTTTTAGTGTTCTGATGCCGATACAGGGTTTAAACTTAACGCTCGCCCACTCGCAAATTGCGAGTAAAATTTGGTGTGGGCTCATAAAATTTGTAAGTTGCTCGCCCACGTGGCGAATAAAAATTCTGCAGGGGGCCGAACCCATTCCCAGTCCCCTTACTGAAAAACAGACATTTTATGCAGGTCTTTGATTTAAAACTACAGAAAAATGAAATAAATCACAGCAGTATGGTCCTATTGTTCGTAAATAGCCTTCATCTTTTCCATTTAAAGTACTACACGATTTGTGAAATTCCCGAAAACGATCGTCTTTTTTCTTAATCCGAATTTCCTCCAACCCTCTGTAAATCGTTGATACGTGAGAGATATACAATTTTAATAACTCCCAACTACTCAGTCACATGAATAGTAAGTGTTTTCACCTATTTCAGATATGTTGTAGTTAAAATATTTAACCTAGAAAATCTTATTGTGTCATTGTCAATTTATCAGTTGAAGACATGTACCACTGTCCAGGGCTACGTATTTATATACATGTATTACCAAGTAAAAAAAAAGATAGAAAAAATGTTTATTGAATACAATTTTATTTCCTTTGATTAAATATTTATATGACATCTGTTTAAGTAAGAACTCCAATATAAAACAGATGATTTTATATAAATATGTATTTCATTTGTATCTACTTTTTGTCCCAGTATCTATGCTTTTTAAAAAAAAATCACAGAGACTGTGGGCTAACAAACTTAGCAGTGGGCTCCTAAATTTGAAATGTCAGGAGCCCACATGGCTCGTGGAAATTTCAGTTAAGTTTAAACCCTGCGATATATGAGATATATTGCAAAAATAAAAATTTTCAATTTTTGCACTGTAAATTTATAGCCCATTTGGGATATTATATCCAAAACGGGCTATTATATCCCATTTGGGCGATTGGTCCCAACCTGTTATAGGACAAAAGTTATATCAAACTACAAATCAAGGGAGATTCTTTTTATCCCGTGTTTAATACTTCACAACAAGGTTTTACACTGTTTTTGTATAGGAATCCACTTTATTTTACTTCATTACGGTGACGCAAAAACTATTGTGAAATCCCAACCGTACTTAACTGTGGGATATCAAAAAAATATCCAATGAGTCACATCCACAGGATAAAGGGGTAAACATGGGATAAAAAGTACTACTCCTCCACTAAAAATGATCTTGTATTTGTTTTAGCTGTCCAACCCAGATCTTAAAACAGCTAAGGATGTTGTTATGTACAGAGCTTATGTGGCTCAGAGGAAATATGGTGTTGTTTTGGATGAAATTAATTCTTCACACCCTCCAGAGCTGCAAGCAGTTAAGATGTTTGCTGACTATCTATCCAATGAAAGCAAGAGGTAAGTGGCTTAATATGGTTGATAGATCTGTACCCATTAATCAAATTTCTTTGATTTACCATTTACCATTACTACTGGTATGGATTTTCATAATATTTGTTGATATACCTAGATATACATACTTGTAGTCAAACAGTTTCAAATTTATTTTTATTCCCAATTTTTATCAAGAAATTCATTGTACTTCAATGATACATGTTTAAATTTTATGAGACAATTGCATTTTTAGAGTTGGTTAATTTTAGAGCATGCAGTGATATTGTCATTATTATCAAAAAAAATTTTCATCACAAGGTTTTATGCAAAGTCATTAGCTTATATTATTTCCAGAAGCCAACAAATGATTTGAGAAAGCTTTTATTTCATTGAGATTTGTTAATATTTTTTTTTATCTTTGATAGGGCATCTATAGTAAGGGACTTGGACCAGAAAATGAGTGCCAGTGTGGATGTTTCCAACAGCACATTCTTAGTCATGGCCGCCTCCATTTACAACCACGAACAAGTCAGTTCAGTAGTTTTGTACATTTGGAAGTTTTTAAGCATACAGTAGAGGATTGCAATAGTATACTGTCTGTTTTATAAAAACTATAACTATTTTCAGTAAAACTTGGTTATAGAAAAGTCCTAGGGACCTGTGAATTTTCTTTTCATATACATAATTTGTTATACATGTATTCATATAACAATAAAAGAATTGTATAAAAAGTAATTTCAAAGTATACATGTTTTCTTTCGAGTAGAACTACCAGATATGTTCAGGGAAGTTTCAAATATTTAAAAAATACTTAAAACTACAAAAGTTTTCTGATTAATTATACACCCATCTTAAGACGGGACGTAGTATGTTATAGGCTTCGTGTCCGTCTGTCTGTCTGTCCGCCCGTCTGTTAGTTTTTCTCGTGTCCGGCTCATAACTTTAATACTATAAGGCCTAGAGTTATCAAACTTTGTCAGCTGATACATCTTGGGTAGAAGGTGTGTCGCGCACAAAAAGTAGGTCGCTCTGACCTATAATTAAAAAGTTATAACCAAATAAGGAAAAATCCTGTCCGGTCCATAACTAGAAAACTATTAGACTTAGAATCATCAAACTCGGCCAGTTTATGCATCTTAGGTAGAAGGTGTGTGGCGACCTATTTCAAGGTCACTGTGACCTTTAATTTAAGTGGAATTTAAAAAAAAAATGCATTTTTTTCTATTCATTTACACATTCAAAAAAATGTAAAACTATTGCACTAACCTTATTAGAAAAATGTTAAATCAAGAAAATACTTTTTTTTTTAGCATATACTTGACAGCAATCTATAACAAATATAATGTATGTTAGAGAAATTCCACCACTCCCATGAGTCTAATTATCAAGCACTGGTCAAGAAGAATTTTGATAACAGAAAATTGCATGTCAAATTAGAGAGAGAAATTAATGAGTTTAGTGTGAGGAGTAGCTGTAAGAGCATCGGTGCTATCTATATCCCTTGAGTATTGGGCCAAATGGGTAAGCCTGTTGGATTAAAAATAGCTCTTGTTGGCTAGCCAAAGTTTTAAAATGAATTTGATGAGAAGTAATTAAAACTAATTTGATATTGCATATTAAACTATTTTGATATTACATAATATTATGAACTTAAAAATTAATTTTATGGGGGTAGGGGTGGAATCTGCATGTCCATATGAATTGCATATTAACAATTAACTGTCTGACATTAAATCTAAAAAAAAATCATTGATGTTTTATATGTTTTAAAAATGTTTTATGGTAGATAGTGCAGATCCAATAATCTTTTGGGAGTAATGAGTAGACAAGCATCCAGTTAAAGATTAATTAATGTGTGCAATGTAGGAAGGCTAGCTGCAATGGTCTCTTTCATTTCTTCAGAGCATGGTCTTATCTGTATCCTTCGGGAATTAAACAGAAGAACTGTTGGTCAGTTTATATTTGATGGCCAGCCTTTTATTTCCAAAATTAATTAGGTATAAATTAAGTTGTGAAGACTAATTTGGTATTGTTTAATATGATAGGCATTTGGCAAGGTATAGAAATCCATGAATGATGCAATATTTGTTATAATTAATGCCTACACCACAGGAGATGGATAAACAAATTTTTTAAGGTGTGTAAAAATCATTGAAATCTTAAAATCAAGGTTGACATGATTTTCCTGCACTTTTAACTGTTTAAGATACATTGTAATTGTAATTTTTTGACGGGCGTATCATGCTGTGGCGTGGCACTTTATTAAATTTTAAAATAAATTGGTATCAGTTCAATATTTTTAAAGTTGAGGTCACTAGAAATTCATCTAAAAAGATATGAAATTCATTTGTTTTTTTTTAAACTTCTATGGGAAAGAAAATCAGTTTGCTATATCATTAAATATGTAATGTTGGTGTACGTTATATACATATATTTGTAAGGGATTCAAAAGAACATTGCAGGTGATCTCGAAAAACTTTGTTATATCTGTATATTTGCTATACATGTTTTTGAAATAAACAAATTTTACTGTAAAGTTTGTTTCCAAACACTGCTTATTATAATCAAGATCGATTGTGCTGTTCAACTTCTTTATAAATACTGTAAATCATGTTTTATTCGCGAGAACTTTATTTTCGCGTAATTACGCGAGGCAATGAGCTCGCGAAAATTTCATTCTCACGTATAAAAGTAATCCTTACGATTATATAGAGGAAAACAACAATTCGTGAAAATTTTGTCTCGCTAATAAAGAGTCAACGGCTATCTCGTGAAAATAAGGTGTCGTGAAAATTTAGTGATCTACAGTATTCTTGAAGTTTTTAACAGTTGAGTTAATTAATATTATTTTTTGTAGAACAGTGATGCTGCACTTAGAGCCCTACATCAATCTGATGCTCTGGAATGGTAGGGTTTTATTTTTGTAGCTGTTTAATAAAACCTTTCTACAAGTATTAAATCAAATGATTAAAATGTAATGGTAACTTAAACTTAAAGGATCAAATTTATAAGAGGCCCCTGCCAGTGAATTTTTGCTCTTCTGAGCCAAAGGCTCAAAGAGGTAATGCTATGGCCATTTGTGCGGTGTGCGTAAACTTTTTAGAATATGGGCCATAACTCAAGAACCCCTTGGCCAATCAGTGCCAAATTTGTCACAGGGTATCCTTGACCCAAGGGCTACCATTTATACTAAAATAAGGGTTGGGACCCTTAAACAAGGGGAAATAATAAGGAAAATAAAACCAAAAGTACTGGTTGCTAAAAAATCTTCTCCAAAACCACCAGGCAAATTTTTTTCCAAACTTCCATACAAGGATCAGGATATGTCGAAGATTAAAATTTGCACGGGGAATTACCCTTGGGCAAAGGGCATGGTCTCAAGGTCACTTCAAAGTTGACCTAAATTTACAATTTAAAAAAAACATGTATATTTTGTTTACTATAAGGACTAGGATCATCAATTCCTGTAAGTTGATGCATCTTAGGACTTAACATCATGCGGGCATTTGTTTTCAAATTGATTTGAAGGCATATTTTGGACACTTTAAGGCCTATGATCATCAAACTTTGTCAGTTGATGCATCTTGGGTTCTTGAACAACGTCAACTTAAAAGTAGGTCACCGTGACCTACTTTCTGAACTTTATGACTAATCCTTTTAAAAACATTTAATCCCATTATTTCAGACACTGGGAGGCTTAGAATCATTAAATTTTGTAAGTTGATGCATCTTGGGACCTTAAAACATATTTATGAAAAAGTAGGTCACTGTGACCTACTTTTTGAATTTTGCTGGCATTTGTTTTCAAATTGTTTAAAACATATTTTTATTACTTTCAGACCTACGATCATCAAACTTGGTCAGTAGATGCATCTTGGGTCTTTAAAAAATTTTGACCAAAATGTAGGTCACAATGACCTACTTTTGACATTTTATGGCTTTATTTAAGTATCTTAGGTACTTATTGGCTTAGAATCATCAAACTTTGTGAGTTGATGCATCTTGTGTTTTTGGAGAGTGATAACCAAAAAAGTAGGTCATGGTGACCTACTTTTAACATTTTGTATCTCTGGTACTTATTGACCTAGAATTATCAAACTTTGTCAGTTGATGCATCTTTGGGTTGGCTATATTTTAGTATCTCAGGCACTTATTCGCGTAGATTCATTAGACATTCGGAAAAATGTAGACCAAAAAGTATTTCACGGTGACCTACTTTTGAATATCTCAGGTATCTATAAGCTTAGAATCATCAAATTTGTCAATTTAGGAACCTTGGGTTG
The DNA here is from genome assembly GCA_003671525.1 of Saccostrea glomerata. Taxonomy (NCBI): domain Eukaryota; kingdom Metazoa; phylum Mollusca; class Bivalvia; order Ostreida; family Ostreidae; genus Saccostrea; species Saccostrea glomerata. The sequence continues at coordinate 2,431,582 of PRKT01000006.1, read as the reverse complement.
CGGGGAAACATCGACCAAAAAGTAGGTCACTATGACCTTCTTTTGACATTTTATGGCTATATTTAATTATATCTGGTACTTATTGGCTTAGAATCGTCAAACTTTGTCAGATGATGCATTTTGGGTTTTCGGAGAATGTCGACCAAAAAGTAGGTCATGGTGATCTACTTTTGAATATCTAAGGTACTTATTTACTAAGAATCATCATTCTTTGTCAATTAATGTATCTTGAGTCCTCAGAAAATTTCAATCAAAAGGTAGGTCACTGTGACCTAATTATGGTATTTTATAATGATATTATAATATCTTCTGTCTTAACTGGCTAAATATTATCAAACTTTGTCAGTTGATGCATTTTGGGCCTTATGATACTGATAGAGTTGGAGGCTTCTGATAGAAGTGATAGATTGTACAATTTATCAGAAGAGCAATTCAAGACCCTTGGGCCTCTTGTTATAATCCTTGTAACTCTATTGTAACATGCTTTTTGTGGTGTTTGAGATGAGAGATAATGTGCTTAATGGATCTTACAGAAATAATAACTACTAATTTTTTTCCAATATTTCAGTATTGGTCTTACAATACAGATATTACTCAAGTTAGATAGAGTTGACCTTGCAAGGTAAATATATGCACAGTACTCATTGGAATTCTAAGCAGGACACAAATTTAGCAATTCGCTAAAAATTCTATTTTACTGCTATTCTTAATTCCTGAGCTACTCTTAAATTTTCTTAACCCAGTAGAGCTGATCTTTGTGTAAAATTTCCCATATGAAAGCTGTAATCAGTATTCATTAATGTCAACTTAATGATGAAAGTGATGAAAGAGTTCTATTTTTTGACTTGAAAAAAGATGATCATTTTGATGTAAAATAGAAGCATGTTTCATTAAGGATATAGGTATAGAAATATCATTTGAAAGATTATACTCTTGTATATGTCTTTTCTAGTTTGTAATTTCTAACAACTAACTGTTCATTTGAATTAAAGGAAAGAGCTGAAAAGAATGCAGGAGATAGATGAAGACAGCATTCTCACACAACTGGCACAGGCCTGGTTTAACCTGGCTGTGGTATGTGTTACATTATAATTTAGATTACTTGTTCCCAGTTAAATCTGTCTGTGACACATGTTCCTTATTTATATTCTTAAATAGTCTAACTGTATCTGGGAGATATATATATAGAAAATGTTCATACCTGTATATATTTATATTGCGTTATAGGGAGGGGAGAAATATCAGGATGCCTATTACATTTTCCAAGAGATGGCTGACAAACACAATTCCACACCTCTGTTATTGAATGGCCAAGCTGCCTGTTACATTGCACAGTGCAAATTTGATGATGCCGAATCAGTACTGCAGGAGGCCATGGACAAGGTAATGCTTAAAGATTTACGGTATTTTTCTGGGCAATTTTCAAAACAAGGAAAAAGTTTTCAAGTGTGAAAGAATGAAAATAAAATAAAATGGGACAACCATTCCCCCTTGTGACACATGTTCCTTATTTATATTCTTAAATAGTCTAACTGTATCTGGGAGATATATATAGAAAATGTTCATACCTGTATATATTTATATTGCGTTATAGGGAGGGGAGAAATATCAGGATGCATATTACATTTTCCAAGAGATGGCTGACAAACACAATTCCACACCTCTGTTATTGAATGGCCAAGCAGCCTGTTACATTGCACAGGGCAAATTTGATGATGCCGAATCTGTACTGCAGGAGGCCATGGACAAGGTAATGCTTTAAGATTTACGGTATTAAGGAAAATGGAAAATGTTTCCCCTGTTTTGATATAGCCCCATTCACTCTCGTCACAAGTGGGTGAATTTGATATAGAGTAAATTCGAAGAAGAAATCATTATATCCATGACAAAACTCTGTCTGGACAATTTTCAAAACAAGGAAAAAGTTTTCAAGTATGAAAGAATGAAAAAAAAAAAAAATGGGACAACCCCCCCCCCCCCTTCCAACCCTGTATTAGGTAGAATAAAATAATGTAATTATCAACATTTATAAAGTAAGTTTAATTCAAACTTAATAAATATTTATTCATACATGTATATATGAATATACTGATGAGCCTGCATGGGGCAAAAGCGCTTCAGATAAAAGTTTGAGTCTGTCATTTGAATTTGGATTTTATTTTATCCCTATACCAAGGAAAAATAATCATTTGGATATGAATATATGTATATATTTGGATGATGAAATGAGATTATGTTTTATTGAAGGACTCCAATAATGCAGAAACTCTTGTGAACATGATTGTTTTAACGCAGCATGTTGGAAAACCACCAGAGGTTCGTGAGTTTTATAGACATGGGGATTATTTTATTTACTGAAATGAATAATGTATAAGTGTCAATTAAAATCATATGATGTAAATGAAACTTGTTCTCACCTGAAAAAAATAATTGCATGCATGTTAACTCTACCGATTTAAGCGGGAGTCTACCGCTTTTTCACTCCATCTCCCGCCTACCGATTTAATTCAGAAATCTACCGCTTTTCTACAAAAGTTGCGTCGAAAGTATTTTTGGTTCGCTTGGGTATCCATTTTTGAAGCCACTCTCATAAAATCTCGTTAAATATCGCGTGATTTGATTCGGAAGCATACAAATGCTTTTTTTGTACTGATGTGTGCATAAATTTCAAGCATGAATTTGACATCAACAACAGCACAAGATTACCAGTGATTACATTGGTTACGATGACTTTAGTCAATATCACTGCCATGAAAAAGGAGATACAGCTTTTAAGAATTAGATAAAAACGTTTGATATCATCTATAAAAGCACAGGACCTCACAATTTTATCAATTAAGTCAATAGAAATCACTCGATTGACCAAGCCATATGGCACATCTCTACTTTCGTTTTCGATCATCGCAGGAAAAAATGATTAATATTACAAAAGATGGGAATTTGTTTTAGATCTAGATTAAACCATGTCATCATTTGTTTTGTTTATCAACTGAATTAACATTCAGAATTATTGCCTCTAGGCTATATCAGCAAAGATCACTCTTCAAAAGGCTAAGTTCAGCAGCCAATCCAAGCAAAATGATGAGCATGAAAAATATTTGAATTTGTACAATTTATGTCAAATTTAAGGTGTTTCTGTCTTCTTCTTTGCAGTTGATATTTAAGATTAATTATTGTAGGTTTCATTTAAAGCTATATACATGTATATTACATGAAATATATCGATAATGCAAGCATAAAACAACGCGCGCGCAATGCTACCGCTTTTGAGGTCTGAAGCTCCCTATTTTTCATCACGATATGTTAACATGTATGCATGCAAAACACTTTTATTGCATTGGTAAATTTCTATTTAAATATGCTTAAGGGTGTTGACTATAGTTTTATTGTGTGAAAACTACAATAGTGAAACTCTTCATTTTTATACCATATGTAACTTGCATTAACTTCAGTGTACATGCAAAGTTTGGGCGAAATCTACCGTTTAGGTATTTTTGAGGGACCGTCTCAAAATACAGGAACATTTACTATAGGATTATATAGGAAATTGCCAATTTTTATCACTTTAAAGCAAATTATACAAATACTACAATAAGCATTTTATTCAAACTATAATATTTGATGAAAGATACTATATTTTACAATATATGTAAGAAAAACAAAAATCTACCGTCTTGTTAACAGAGGGGGCATCTGAAAATGCCAAAAAATAGAAAATGAAACGATTTTTACAGAGTACTACAAAATATGACGTAAATGATGGATTCACAAGAAAACATGATAAAATATTGGAAATATTCTAAAATTTCTATGATTTAAATTTTAAGAGCGTACGTTTATTACTTTTTCTGTAATAATATTATTATTACCCCTCTCTTTAAGAGCTACAGATTAAGATAACGTCAAAAAGACACTGCAATGATGTCAACCTACCTATCAATTGCAAAATCGGTTAAAAATCAGTTATATCAAATTGTAATTACATTTTTATACCTATAATTGTTTAATCTTAATAATTAAGCGAAAAAAAATTGCATTTAAACAGTAAATACCCTTCATTTTACTATGATGCGCGAAGTATTGCGCAATGGAAACTATAGTCGCCCCTCTTAAATACCCTGTACTAGTAATTATCATTTTGGGGATTACTGTTTGAGAATTTCTTTTATATTGACAGGTCAGTAACAGATATGTATCCCAGCTGAAGGACTCTCATCGCAATCATCCATTTGTCCGGGATTATTTACAAAAGGTCAGCACAAACATTTATCAAAGTCCAATACTAGAAAACCATGTACTAGATATAGATTTTTTCTACATGAAAATTAATGAAACCTATTTAAATAAATATTTTTGAGCTCAACTGAGCCATGGGCTCAAGTGAGAATGAGTAAAATGTAAATATGAGGAATGATATTAAGTTTAGTGTGAATCATTGGTTTGTAAATCACTGAGACTTGCATGTAGGCATATATTTTTCATAAAGTGCTAGCTCTTTGTACAAACAATAAAGATATGCAAAAAAAAAGAAAAAAAAAATCTATTTAAAGATTAGCAATGAATGAATCAATCAATCGCTGGACCCCAGGATTTGGATGGGCTTAAATAAGAGATAAGATTTTGCATAATACTAGTATAAGGGAAAAAAAACTTTATAAATTTACTACAGAACAGTAAGACCATAGTCTTATTGATGTGAAAGCATCTCAGTGTTGTGTAAATTCTGTCATAACCCCTTGAGGCCTAGTAGGAACACCAATATTAAATAAATTTGAAATAAAGGGAAGAATCTTCAAAATCTGCAAAGGCAGTGTGAATCATGTTAGTTTTGTGGTCCATGGGCCTCTAGTTTAACATAAAGTACCTATTTAAATCAAAAGCTAGTTAAAGTATTTCTAATTGTTCGTACTTAATATGATCTTTTTGTTTTGACAGGAGAGTGACTTTGACAGAATTTCTCGGAACTACTCTCCGTCTGTATCAGCCTAACATACAAACACTATTTTATCTTTGCTTACTGTGAAAAAAGACTTATGAATGTTCCTGAATGTGAAATGAAGAACATATAATAGAAAAAAAAATGTTTTAAAATCATTGCAGATGTTTCATTGCATAAATACATGTATTTATTCATCTTTGTTATTGTGTTTCATTCTTTTTTATTTGAAGTAAGGATCATGCAGTAGTAACATTGTAATAAAGATCTGAGGAATGCAGAAATAGAAAATAATTCAAAATATGATCAAAGAATATTATACCATTATAGCCTTTTGATGAGGTCAATCCTTATATATATCAACTTAAGGAGAGCATAGCGACGGAGGAGGAAGTGCGAGGTTGATATGCTTTCTTTCAGGTTTACATATCTAGGGATTGTACCAAAAACAGAAGGCTGTACTTGTCTTATAATTTTTTAAAATCAGTATTAGAAATGTCCCCAAATATCAATGTTTCTAACTTTTAAAATACTATCAAATAATTCAGTACTTTCTCATATAAGGCATTGTCTTTGTCATTCACATTATGATGTCACAGTTAGTTATTATTATAACTCTACTGATTTTTTCCTAAAAAGTAAGGCAGTAAAATGTGAATAATTCCCTAGAAATCTCAGTGAATGGTCTAATTCCCCGTGCGTTAGTTAAATGAGCCAATCCCTGCTTAGGAAGCTAATTCTGTAATCCTCTAGATATTACTTTTGTATCTGTCTAATATGTTAATGGACTTATTCCCCGTGCGTTTGTTTTGTAGCTATTTCCCTGCCATTCGTAATCCTCTATTTGTATCGGTACACATGTATAATAAAACAGTTAAAAAGTATATATATCATTGAGGGAGTTAGCAAGATTCCAGTTACCAACTGACCAGGGCTATATCCCGAGGGGCAGCGCCCCGAGGGAAATAGTCCTGGTCAAGACCATTTCAATTTCAGAAAGCTTGTTTTCAATACTTGGATACTCAGAGGTAATTTTTAGGTCACCTGAGTAAACTCAGGTGACCTATTGCTGTCTGTTTTCGTCCGTCGTCGTGCGTCATCCGTTAACATTTGAACATTTTCAGCTTCTTCTCTGCAACCACTGAACCAATTTCAACCAAATTTGGCACAAAGCATCTATGGGTGATTGGAAACAAAAATTGTGAATTTCATGGTCCCTGCCCCCCTGGGGGGTGGGGCAAAAACCACTAAAATTAATGCAATCTTTAAAAATCTTCTCCTTTACTCCTGGACATCAAGCAGTCAAACTGTTTGCATGATTGTAATCAGCAATGAGTCCTTTACCAAATTTGTGAAATTCATGGCCCTGGGGTCAGGGGTTC
>PRKT01000006.1:2367348-2423162 GCA_003671525.1 Saccostrea glomerata | reverse complement strand
TGAATTTTATGGCCCCAGGGTCAGGGGTTCTGGTGTAAGGGCGGGACTCTATAGATTATATAGTGAAAATACATGAATTCTTTGAAAATCTTCTTCTCTGCTCCTGGGTATTAAATAAACCAACTAAGTGCATAGTTATGATGAGCAAGAGTGCCTCTACCAAAATTGTGAATATTATGACCCCAGGGTTAGGGGTTCTGGTGTAAGGTTGGGGCTCTATAGATTTTATTGTGAAAATACATGAATTCTTTGAAAATCTTCTTCTCTGCTCCTGGGTATTAAATAAACTATCTAAGTACATAGTTATGATGAGCAAAGATGCCTCTTCCAAAATTGTGAATTTTATAGCCCCAGGGTCAGGGGTTCTGGTGTTAGGGCGGGGCTCTATAGATTATATAGTGAAAATACATTAAATCTTTGAAAATTTTCTTTTCTGCTCCAGGGTATTAAGCAGATGAACTACCTATATAAGACTACACCACGTATTTCCTATAAATAAACATCGACTATTGCATCCACACTTTATTACTGGTGAGTTATTTCATAAATACGCATAATGGATTCTGTTGAAGATTACACCAGACGATGGGGAAAACATGAAAAAGAAGACATTGACACGTTGTCAAAATGGGTAAAATGTTGTTTGTAAGGCTTTTTATTTAGATTGTATTTAGTTAAGGGAAACTGGGATTCAATTCTACTAGTGGTAATCCAACTTATACTCATAGTTCCCTTTCTAAGGAGGACATTCTTCAAAATCATGTGTCAGTTTTTAATATTCAAAACAACCAAAATGGATTTGAACTACCATATATATACATTGGAAATCCAAAACTTCATAAGAATCTTTACAAACAAGATACGGTACATAGCGGGTTCCAGTAAATGTTCTCCCAAGATTCTTTCTTTACTCCTCACTAAAATCTTAACAGTAATGAAGGAGAAACCTCAGAAGTACTGTGCAAAAATATACTCGAGAAGTGTTGTAAATCAGATGTGGATACTTAAAAATACCAAGGAACTTTTGGAAACTTTGAAATCACAAAATTTTCACATATTCAATAGCATGAAAACCTCCGACTTTTCAACTTCATATACAACCATTTCCCACAATTAATTTTTTAAGTCCAGGATTTTTTTATATCATTGACAGCTGCTTTTTCAATGAAAATGGAACTCTTAAATTGACATATCTTGTCATTCGTCATTTGCAAAATTAGTACGTTAAAAACATTCTGATTGTACACACAAGTACTCTGATGTTGATATCAAAAAGATGCTTGAGTTTCTGACAATATCTATGTGGTTTTTGGAGACCAGGTCTTCCAACAATTTATTGGAATTCCAATGGGTACCAATTGCGCCCCGTTATTAGCAGACCTATATTTGTATTCATTTGAAGCAGAATTTTATCAAAATCTTAAACATACTTTATCCCTGTGAGCTTGAAATTAAATACACCACAGAGTCTAACACATCTGTTTCATATTTATACATTTTACTTGAAAATATGTTATTGGTATTCTAACTAAGCCCTATGATAAACGTGATGGCTTTAACTTTACAATTGTCAACCTCTCCTTACTTATGCAGTAATATACATTCATTGCTTGCATACGGGGGTTATACATCCCAGTTGATTCGATGCACGAGAGCATGCCCAGCGTATGAACAATTTTTAAAATAAGGTAAACTATTGACAAACAAGTTGCTGAAACAAGAAAATCAGCAGTCTCGTTTGAAGTCATCATTTGGTAAGTTCTATGGTAGATACAAGAAGCTGTTCAGCAAATATAATTTATCATTACGTCATATGCTGACTGATGTTTTTGATACTAATTGTTAGGCCATTATATACACACTAAATTGTCGTTGGATTTTCCCGTTATTTTCCGACTATAGATGACCAATTCCAGAATATAAAAAATTTCAATCCTTTTCAACAATGTATTTGATAAATTAATTTTTGATATTTATTGCAAACAAAAACGTTTGTCATATTTCCAAGTTCATAATCTGTATATTCAAAATGCAAGGTATATGTATTCTATCATTGAAGAACGTGTGTTAACAAAGGACGAATTTATTGAAATAATCCATTTTAATCTTGGTAATTTGCGCTTATTCCCACCCTAAGGTTTACAAGACTAGTATGATGTACTTTTCGACTTTCCAGCACGTACGAACAAGTGCTAATGATTCTCTTGGTCAAAAGTTTGACAGGTGATAAACATTCTGAAGTCAGAGAGGATGAGAGGAAAATCAAGATCCATTAGTTCATCTGATAAAGATCCTCCACAGTCTGTTTATTTTTCACAAAAAGGCATTTTTTTCTTTTTAAGTGACAACTTGCGATAAAGCTCCTTTTCCAAACCTACAAGTTTTAGAAAGTCTTAAGTGCAAAAACTGTCATTACTGTCACCAAAGACAATAATTTAAGTCATGTGTTCATTTGTTCTCGTTCTCAATAGAATGGTTTAATGAAGCTGACTTGAGATTAACCTCAAATCTTAAAATAGACTGAGATCTTTTATGAAAAGGTCAATTGATGTGTAAAAATCGACAATATATTGCCTTTTTTCACGTTTTCAGCAGTCATATACAAAGTCAAAACCATGTGTTCTTGTGTGATTTTTATATTTCTTATATAAAGGCGATAAAAGTTGACGTTTTCATGTAATGTTTATTCTATAGATCATTTTACTTCAAGATTAAAACTCTCTGATACATGTGATACTTTTTTTTTCTGTTTCAACTACAGTCACATATTCTACCCCGGCCAACAATAAAGAGAGTATCCTTTATGGCAAGCCCTTTTGTTTTTTTATTCAGAAAATAAAATTTATCTTTAAACTACAGAGATATCTCTTAAAAAATAGAGATATCTCCCAACTTAAAGAGATATCTCTCATTTCTAAGAGATATCTCTATGAGAATGAGATATCTCTTAAACTTAGAGAGATATCTCTTATACTTAGAAAGATATCTCTTTTTATAAGAGAAATATCTCTGTAGGTGAAAGAGACATCTCTTTCTCCCTGAAAGATATCTTTTTGTGAAAAGAGATATCTCTCAGGGAGAAAGAGATATCTCTTTCACCTACAGAGATATCTCTGTTACCTTTGGAGATATCTTTCCAAAAAGAGATATTTCAAATGGAAAATAAATAAAAATAATGAAGAGAGATATCTCTTAAAGTAAAAGATCTATCTCTCTTAGTTTATTTTAAGAGATATCTCTCAAATTTAAAGAGATTTCTTTAAAATTTGTCTAAAAGATATATCTCTCAAGCAAGAAGAGCTATCTCCTTTTTTCAAAGAGATATCTCTCTTCATTATTTTTATTTATTTTCCATTTGAAATGACTTCTCCCTTTACCGGAAGTAAGCATTTTATTCACGGAAGTACATTAAGGTATTTTCAAACTTCGACATATTCATGATATACTACATTATAGCTTTACTAAACATGACAAGTAATTCAGTGTTGTCTAGATTTCAAATTAGTAATAGTTGATTATTTCAGCTGGGAAAATTCGGTCTATTGCATTTAATTGAGATTTTATGCTTACTTTCGTTTCCTGAATATTAAACTTTTAGCATTTTTATCAATGAAGTTGCCATTATTGTTTGTTGTTTCAAACGGGGGATTTATAGCAGTTTTGTCTACATAGTACATATATGAAATATTTATATATATTATTCTGGGTATTGCATGCTCCTCGAAGTCATTTTTCTTATAACTCATATTATAACAGCGAAATTATTCCATAGACTTTACTTCCTGTTTCACTTTTGTTTTGAAGGGGAGAACTAATTATTCTATCTCAAGGATGACTGGGAAAGAGATATCTCTTTAGCAATAGCTTAGAAAGATATCTCTTTATGAAAATCTAAAGAGATGTCTCTCTAACAACATGAACAAGGAAATATATCTCTTTTAACCCTGTTAAAGAGATATCTTTCTAACTTTAAGAGCTATCTCTCTCGATTAAAGAGATATCTCTCTAGCTTATAAAGATATCTTTCAAAGTAAAAGAGATATCTCCCTAAGTAAAAGAGATATCTCTCTTACAAAAAGAGATATCTCTTTTGTTTAAAGAGATATCTCTCTAGGTATAAGGTATCTCTATTAGTCAAAGAGATATCTCTATGAGCTAAAGAGATATCTCTCTATGCTAGAGATATATCTCTCTTATTGAAAGAAAATTTTTATTTCACGAATTAAAAGTAAAAGGGCTTGCCATAAGCCTTGCCGATAAACGATACTCAAATATGTAATTTATACATTATAATTCATGGTGTCTATATCAATATACTTTGTTGAAAGTAAATGTATTCAAAACTTTTCTTTTAACTTGCGTTTAAATGACATTGAACAAAATTATTGTCAAGAAAGAGGTTAGTCAGGGTCCCATCCCTGCCCTTGCAGTTCTCAGACCCAAACAGACGTTAGCTAACCAAAGAAGCTGCCATAGACCCAAACAGACGTTAGCTAACAAGAGAAGCCATCAAATACCTAAACAGAAGTTAGCTAACCAAAGACTTAAGCAGACCTTAGATAACCAAAGACCTAAAGATAGTTAGCTAACAAAGATCTAAAGAGACGTTAGATAACCAAAGATCTAAAGAGATGTTAGCTACCAAAGAAGCTAAAGAAAGACCCAAACACCTGTTAGCTAACCAAAGACCAAAACAACTGTTAGCAAACCAAAGACACAAACAACTGTTAGCCAACCAAAGACCAAACAGCGTGTTAGCTAACCAATGGCCCAAGCAGGCGTTAGCTAACCAAAGACATTAATAGGCGTTAGTTAAACAAATACCTTTAAATCATACAATAAAGTCCCAAGGCCCCAAACAGACATTAGATAACTGAAGACCCAAACAGAAAATAAAAGGAATTTAACGAACCGTGATCGATCTTAAAAATTGTATTTACAAATCTGTGAAGAGGCCATAAACACGGATCTCTGGAATTCTAGAGGTGGGATCAGCTACCTACATTAATATGGACAGTTGAAGACGGAAAGGTTGAAGTATCGTTTGTCTTGCAATTTAGTGGTTAGTTCTAGTTCTTATTGTCTTAATCAGTAAAATTTAGAAATATGTGTTTTCAACCAATTATCAGAGAAAGCGATTGTCTGCAGAATTTTCAAACACTGAAAGTCTCATTTGTTCAATCGTAATTTGGATCACTGGAACCTTGTTTATTTCTTTTCGATGGACCGACTTATTTATTTCCATTGATGGATTTTCATGGAAAAAATTGTATACACTTTGATGAAGATCTATGCGGATTTCCAGAGGCTTTGCCTTGTTCCAGCTGTTGACATGGTCTTTTCAATATGATACTCTGAATCTCGTCTTCAAATTAGTTTCATTGGTCGTAACGACAGTCAGATTTTCTTATTATCTTTTGACCGGGGGAGACTCATTGTCTGTCTCAGTTGGGTTATTTGTTAATACAGTGTGATTTTCTGTAGATAGGGAAATCATTATCCTGTACAATACTGAAAGAACCCTCAGCTAAGACGTGTGATAATATTACATACCTGCTGCGGCGAGAACGGTGGGACTATACCTTCGATCATTGAACTATTCTCGTCAACGTATTTAGAGTCCCCCTGGTTTTCTAATAATGCACTTGAAAGTGTAAAGAAAAAATCCGTAGACGATTCAGTGTGAAAACGGCCTCACAATCGATCAGTACGAAAGACGTCAGACAGCATTTCATTTGATATAGATTGTATTTGTTGACAAAGTCATCGTATCGACCATAAAATTTACGAAATGATAACTTTAAACGATACTGTTAATACTGTTACTTGTTATATCAACTAATTTGTCTATAACTACGATCGTTTTCGAATTTGTTCATACTTAAAGCATACTTTTGTGTATCTAATAAATTGATGGTATATTGCTGAATAAGTAAGGGAAGTTGACAACTGAAAAGTTAAAGTTACTAGTACCATGTTTATCATAAAGCTTAGTTGTTAAGCTTAAATTTTCGTTTTTTTTCTAGTAAAACACCCAGTTATGAAACAGATTTATTAGAGTCTGTGATACCTTTTATTTCAAGCTAAGCTCAGAGGGAGATGTCATGTCGTCATGAGCGGATGAATGGAGATAACTATTGTTAATTGATAAAATGTCGTCGATATATCAAAATATCGAATTGGATGCAACAGCAAGTGATTCTTATTTCTCAGGTATAAGATTTTGAATAAATTCTGCTTCATATGAGTAAAAAAATAGGATTGCTAATAACGGAGCGCAGTCGATACTAATTGGAATTTCAACAGATTGTTGGAAGACCTTTTTCTCCATAAATTACATAGATATTGTTAATAAGAAACTCAAGCATATTTTAAATATCAACTTCAGAGTACTTGAGTGTACAATTAGAATTTTTTAAACAAAATGATTTTGCAAATGACCAATGACCAAGGTAAGTAAATTTACCAGTTCCATTTTTATATGGAAAAAGAGAAAAGTTTTTTTCATGTTCTTGATTTTGGTAAAATTTTATGTACGCATTTATTACCTTGACTTCAGAAATCTATAGGATTTTCTTTTTTATATGTCAAAGGGAGTATTAATATTAAATTTCATAGAATGAACTATAAAAAATATCTTGAATGTGATATTTGAAAATATGATTTTTGACCTTAAAATCAAAAGAGATCTTTCGTAAACCATAAGATGTGTGATAAAAAAAATTTCATTTAAAAAATAATAGTGATATTATTTATCACAAAGCAATGTGATATAAAATTTATTGCAAAAGCTTACGGGCTTTTTGAAATATCGCCCGGAAACAAACGTTTTATACAATGAGAGAAAGATAGACAGACAGAGGAACGGGAAGACAGACAGACAGACCGAAGTTAAACCCTCCAATTTTCAGTGAAAGCGGGGACAAATAAAATCAAATGAATTTTAGATGTGATTGTGATAAATACCTCATATTATAGCACTGAAATAGAATCTTCCATTGATATGGACAGAGTGCTCGAGGGAGTCTCTGTTTTGCTTATCACTATTAAGTGATAAAAAAATAATATTGAGCTGTTCTGAGGACGACTGTAAGTTGTATCGTGAACGTAGATTTGATTAGTAGTAAGTTAATTTTCAACATTTTCCTCAGGGGAGTTAAAATACACTGTAGTTAGGTTATTTTTTTTATTATTTACCCTAGGGGAAATAAAGGAATCCTCGACCCACTAAAATGGGATACGGATGATTTTATAAAAAAACAATGAAGATACAAACCTTGTTCATGTATAATACTTATGTATAATGTATAATATATACTTGTAGGGGGGATAGTAAAGACAATTCAGTGTTGAAAATACAATTTCTCTACTGGCTTAAAATAGTTTTGTTTCCTTCGCTTTGACAGAAAGAATTAGACATTAGTCATTAAAATATAACGATAAAAAATTACTTTAAAAAATACACATTCGGTTAAAAAAACAATTCTCTTCATAAACCCACAAAAAGGTAGACTTACAAAAACAAATGAAACTTTGTTTTATGGTGGCTCATTTTTGAACATAAAGTAAAGGCATGATAAAGGCACTATAATAATTTGCTATATTACGCTGAAATAATTCAGATTTAAACAGATTTAATTTAAGGGGGCCGACTATAGTATCCATTGCGCAATATTTCGCGCATCATAGTAAAATGAAGCGTATTTACTGTCTAAATGGAACTTTTTTCGCTTAATTATTAAAATAAAACAAAATTAAGAAAAACAGGTATAAAAATGTATTTACAATTTGATATAACCGAATTTGCAATTGATAGGTAGGTTGATGGCGTTGCAGTGTGTTTTTGACGTTATGATAATCTGTAGCTCCTAAAGAAAGGAGTAATAAAAATATAATTAAAGAAAAAGTAATAAACATACGCTCTTGAAATTTGAAACATAGAAATTTGAGAATATCTCCAATATTTTTATTATGTTTCCATGTGAATCCATTGTGTACGTCATATTTTGTAATACTCTATAAAAATGGTATTATTTGCTAAATTTTTTTTTTTACATTTTGAGATGCCCCCCCTCTCCCCCCTGGTAACAAGACGGTAGAATTTTGTGTTTCTTACATATATTGTATAATATAGTTTTACTCATCAAATATTATAGTTTGAACAAAATGTCTATTGTAGTATTTGTATAATTTGCATTAAAGTGCTAAAAATTGGCATTTTTCTATATAATCCTATAGTAAATGTACTTGTATTTTGAGACGGTCCCTCAAAAATACCTGGACGGTAGATTTTCCCCATTCTTTGCGTGTGCACTGAAGTTAATGCAAGTTATATATGGTATAAAAATGAAGACTTTCGCTATTGTAGTTTTCACACAATAAAACTATAGGCGGCCCCCTTAAAAACTAGAGGTACTGTGAGCAATGAGCTCACTAAATGATACCCCCGCCTCCCATATGGTTATAATGGAAAAGTCCATGTTTTGTTGTGGCCGGGAAACCCAAAATATGTGTCGGATCAAAAAGTAAAATAGGAGGTGCACAATGGCAATATGTAATAAAGATTCTGTGAAAGAGTCATTAAATTTCACTCAGTGGTATAAGAGGAGTTGCGGATAAGAGATGGGTACCCCAAAGCGTAACAGACGGACGGACGGACGGACGGACGGAAATACCGATTACTATATACCCTCCCACATTTCAAGCGGGGGTATGAAAACAAACGAACTATTATACCTTGCAGCATCAAATTGATGTTGCCTGGAAATTTACTTTTGTCTCTCAAGTAATGACCAAATTTAGACAATCAAAATTAATTTTTAAAAACTGCAATGACTTTATTCTAGATTGTGTTAAATTTTTTTATAAAGGAATCAAATGTATTTTTAAAGTAAGATTATAAGTGCTCTGTCAAGCAGTTTCCAAAATGACTATCTAAAATACAACTAATAATTTTATATTCATGTAATAAAAATATAGAAATTGGACTATAGCGTCATACAGATTGTTATAGTTCGCCCTTTTCGTCTATAGTCAGATAACAATAGACGTGGCAGATCTTGTGGTGTGTCAAATACTAAGTCCTCTAACAATCTGTTAAAATTGCGTTGTACACTAATTGTACTCCTTTCTTAGAGGACCTTTGAAGCAGAATTTATTCTGAAATACCAAAGAAGAAGGAAACTCTTACCGTGTCCTTTAGTTCGACATTTAGATGTATCAACCAGCTTTATCTCTTACAATAGTAAATATTGCCTGTGTTTTTTGCACATGTAAACACAAGATTCAAAATTAATCAAATGTTAGATCAGTCCATTCGTCAGATGAAAGACAAGCAATTATGCATGCACAAGTCTCAAAGTCTTACTATTTTGATTGGCAAGGCATTGTTGGAAGTAATTGTTCTATTAAATCATTACTTTTATTGAAGCCTTACTTCAAGAACTCACATTATGTGTTTTGTAACTTAGGATGTCCCTATATGAGAGTACATGATGAATAATTATTTACTTACTCTAATCCATTTGATAAAAATACAGTGAATATATAGTAAATACCAGTAATATTATATGTGGATGTCAGGATGATCCACTTTCCTAGTTTTATGTTGAAGAAAAATATATAAAAATTCATAAAATACAAAATAAAATAGAAAAAAGTTAAAAGTACTTAATATTAATATACTTGTTGTGGGATATAAAGCAACCCATTTCTCAATCCTTTCATGCAATAGAAAGAAGGGGTAGTCCATTATCATCTGCATAGACACATTGTGCTTCCCATATATATACTTCAAAGCTCAATCATATTTTTTTGACAAAGTATATCTGTGTTTGACAGTTTCAGTACAATAACCACAAAAGCAACGTCTCAGAAAGTAATTACTCATAAGTTCTGCTTAAAGAAATTCCTATCTCCGTGAGACATGCGAAGCTCTCCAGTGAAAACCCCTGGTAATACTCAAAGACTGGCAGAAAAATGTCAACTGAGGACATGGAATACATGTAAATCGGCATTATCAGTGTATTATATCAGTCTATCTGAGAAATCAGTGACAGCAGCTCACAGTAAAATTATAAAGGTCAAGAGGCAGTGTAAAGAGGGATTGGCATTATTATGTAAATCTTAGGATAGGAGCAAAACATCTTGTAATCTAGTTCTTTGAAATAACTTTGTGGTAATTCAAATGAGCAATTAAATTAAAAACCGCCCCATCGGTATGCTCCATTGGATCATACCAGGCAAATTGTTCCAAATTAAAAAAAAAATTGCAGGTCTGACCAAAACAACGCAATAATTTCCATGCCTATTTTTTTCATTTATAAAATGTAAATCGAATTGTCCATCTCTATTTCTTAATTGTTTTCATGGTCCTAAGTTCTGGCCTTGAAAAGAAAACTTTAAGGGAAGATTGGTCTTTTTGTCTAGAGCTTCATTTCTATATGTAAAAATCTTTTTTCAAATCTCAGAACCACATATACCCACATTTCTATCCGGGCATTCCTATCCAGCTAGAATTTAAGGTTGTTAAAAGGAAGTTCGGGGAAAAGAGAATATATATTTGTGTGCTAATAAGAAACATAAGTATAATTATATAGGTCAGAAATAGATACTTAATTTAGAGATTGACTGTTCTAACTTTATTAAATGGTTTTTCTGCAACAGCTCAAAAAGATAATATTTGGTAAAGTTATGTATCCAAGTTTTAAGATCATGAAGCAAACACACAATATGCAACGTAGGAAATGAAACAAAGACAATGGCCCAGAAATCTTTTCTCTAATGTGTTAAAATCTTTTCTACGAGGGAAGTGATAATTGCATCTAGATTAATGTAGCTTCATTTGTTCTACAAATCACATTACAAGTCGAAGCAATGTAAAATCGTTTTAGTTGCGCATTAATGAACTGATGTGAAATCATAGTGCCTAAATCACCTCAGGGGAAACCGTTACCAGCCCAGATTTAACTATTTTAACCGTGTAGACACGAAGGGCTATGCAATGAGCGCCGAAATAGTAGTACGTTTTTATAGCGGAGTTAATGATGCAGTTCTGTACTGAAAGAATTTTAAAAAATGTAGTAAAGTGAATACAGTATTACAGAAAAATGTAATTATTTAGCAGCTTCAGTAAAACGTGCATCTTTCTATCACTTAAATTAATCAATGATAGACATAAAGAACGAGACTCCCTCTTTAAGTCATATTAATCACACCAATTGCCCTTACTAGCCAATGTCATATATAATTACCATGTTTTTGACAAATGATTCCATTTAATACCAATTCTTAGTTAGAAATTGAAGAAAAAAAGTTAGCTTTACATTTTGTAAATCCAGAAAAACAAATGATCATGACAAGGAGCACACGGCCGGTGTGACCGGTCGGTAGGGAATACTCTCTCCTTCATGGTACCTGATCCCACCTCTGATGTTTTAGAGGTCAGCGTTTTATGGTCCAATTCTGTACAGTTTAAACTGGTCGCCATCTACAAATTCTTTTGTTGCATATTTTTTCTAGCCCCGCTATTGACCCAAAGATCTAAAAAAATAATTTGGATTAATTTCAAGCCGCCATAAGACAGATATGCCCTTACGTACGTAAAAAATTTGCCTTCAAAAGCACACCTGACATATCAAAATGAGTGAAAAATTCTAAAAAAAGGGACTTAAACAAACAAACTTAGCATTGATACCCAGAATGAAAATGAAAATTCTGAAACCTTTTTAAAGGATTCCAGGTAAATAATTCATTTACAAAAATCATTCCTAAATTATTATTACAATTTAAGCAGTAGCCAATTCATCTTTTGGAATATACATGTAGTTGCTGGAATCTTGAAATGTTCAAGAAAGATTAAAAAAAAAAGAGAAAAACACTGGGATCAAACTGGGTTGAAAAAAAGAGTTTCTACAAAAGAATAAATGGGTTGAAAAAGAGTTTGTACAAAAGAATAATTTTTCCCAAAACCTTCGTACAATTCTCCAGGACATTCTCAATCATATCCAAAAGGATAATTTAGCTCCTTAACAAACCCCCCCCCCCTATAATTACACTTTCGACCATCACCATACAGGCATAAAAAAGACATACAATGTATATTGATAAAACCTGGTTTCAAGAACTTCTTTGACTTTTTTTGTGGTAGCCAACTTATCTTTTGGAAAAGAACTGGGAATGTCCTGTAGATGTATCATAAGGGTTTAAAATTTTGATATTTTTTTTTATTCGGGACCAGATGGAATTTTTTAAAAACCAAACCTGGGTCCACGTGCACAAACTTGTCTCCCATACTTTTTTTTCTCAAATGAAATATATGGAGATAACGAAGAGTATTCAAGAACAAATGTCCGTAAAGCAATACTAAATAGGAGCAGAGCAAACACGGACCTCTAAACATCAGAAGTGGGGTCAGGTGCCATGGAGGAGTGAGCATTGCCTGAAAACCCGTCACAACTGCCGTGTACTCTCTGTCTTGATCGGAAAATAATGGAAAAATCCGTCGTTAATTCAGTGTATAAACAATGGAATTACAGTTAGTATGAAAAACGTATTTGACTCAATGATAAATTGTATTTGCTGACAAGGTCATTGTATTGACCATAGAACTTGGGGAACGATAAGTTTAAACGAGACTGTTGACATTCTTGTATCAACAACTTGTTTGTCAATAATTTACCTCGTTTTAGAAATAGTTCATACACAGAGCATACTCTTGCGTATCGAATCAACTGAGATATTTAAACTCCATATGCAGGTGATGAAGGTATATTGCTGCATATACATATAATGTAAGGAAAGTTGACGATAGTAAAGTTAAAGTCATCACGTTTATCAAAGAGCTTGGTTGTTAGAATACCATTAAGGTATTTTTCCAGTAAAATATCCAAATATTAAATAGATGTGTCAGACTATGTGGTATCTTTTATCTCAAGCTCACCAGGATATATCATATTGACCTAAGAATGGAAATTACCATTGTTAATTGACAATGCGTCGTCGGTATTTGTTAATTGTCGAGTTAAAGGCCACTAGCAAGTGTTTAATCTTTTCATATTATGTCTTGGCTTGCCCTGTAGAGTGTACTTAGGTTTCTGAATTTCATTTTCATCTTCATTTACCCTGTGGACAAATGTGGCAGATATTAATGATATTATTGAATTATTGTGGCTCTCTATATCCCGGCGAAGCTTTAAAGTAATTACCATATGTATCACGCATGTTTTGATGTCATATTTTGATATTTTACTAGAAAAGATGTAAATGTGTAAATGGTAATCTTACGTCAAAGCTGTATGATAAACGGGAAGACTTTTCAATGTCAACTTCCCTTACTTACGCAGCAACTTATCGTTATCACCGGGATTTATATCTCTCAGTCGATTCGATACGCAAGAGCATGCTGTACGTATAAAAATTTCTAAGTTATTGTCAAACAAGTTGATGAAGCAAAAATATCAGCAGTCTTGTTTAAAGTCATCATTTCGTAAGTTCTATGGTCGATACAATAATCTTGTCAGCCAGTACAACTATCTTCAAATGCTGACTGACGTTTTTCATTCTTAATGTTAGACTATATTTTACACACCGAATTGACTACGGATTTTACCGTTATTGCCCGATTGTGACAAGATGACAAGCATCACACTGTGGGTGTAACCGATTTGCAATGGATCCTTACTCCTCCATAACACCTAATCCAAACTGTAATGTTTTAGAGGTCCGTGCTGTCTCCTGGTTTGTATTATTTGACTTCTTAGACTGAATACTAGCGCTATCTTCATATATTTAATGCATTCCATTTCTTTTATTCATTTTACTTCATAGTGCGTAATTTTATTTAAATATGTAGCATAATTAAACATTTCTTTCCAAGATTGTGTTAAATGTCACGTTTGCTAATTTTCTCAACAAATATGAAATTTTTATTTTCTGACTAATTTTGTTTCATGAAAACCACTATAAATGCATACAAAAAAATTACTAATTTGTCAACTACGTTTATTACATAAATATTCTAACATTCAACAAATCTTTCGTGTCATTTTGGAGTTTTAAGAGTAACAGTAAACAAAACTAATGTGCCATTTTGCAGATCCAAGACGTAAAAATATCTCAAAAAATAACTAGTATATATTTATAGGACAGCCTTAAATATGTTATGAATGCAACATCAACCACTTAGTACCTCAATATGGAAAAACTTTTACCTAGACAGACTCTGGAGATTAAGATGGTGGAGTAATAATTTAAGGACGTAGGGGCAGGATTGAAGAAGGGATGCCTTATACTTTCAGATCTGGTATGATGTCTGTTGCGAAATAAATTTGTGTGTAATGATATGTAATCAAATCAAATGAAATGTTTTAGATATTATACCGGTATTATCATGAAGAAGATGAAAAGTATTTGACTTTAAAATAAATTGCTCTGAAAATAGCAAATTTCCCAAATTTTCAAATCAAATATGATCGACAGTAAGACAGAAAACTCTAGTGGAAATAACATTTAGCATTGACAAAAATAAATGTAAAAGATAAATACACATTGAAGTGGACATATAGAGTTGAACAAATATTGAATTTTCTGAATCATTACACACGAGAAATAGAGGTCTTTTGGCTACTCTTTCCGGAAAGCATCCGTGAGGATTCCATTGACGAGTCAAACATAACTCGAGTATACTTCTTTTTGCTTTTTAAACAAATGCATTTTAAACATTTTTTGAAATTTTTCCTGAAATTCTGACTAAATATGCTATACAAGATAGGATTTGCAGCTGAGTTAATATACGCAATCACGTGGACTATCGCTACAAATTCCCAAGTCTGTTGGAACTTTGTGTTGGAGATAACATTGTAGAAAAGCAGGACTTGGGGCGGGGCGTAGCAAACTGTGTACACTATCACGCTAGCCGCCAGCATCTTGACGACACCCTTCCTGGCTTTAATGGTGTCGCCTGCTCGGTCAGATTTACAGCCCGACTCCTTCCTCATCTGGAACTTGGTGTGAAGCTCACTTGTGCTTACGTACAACCGCTGTCCAATAATCGCATAAAGCACAATTTGAATACAGACAGGAATAAAGTAAAACAATGCAAATTCTGAAAATTTGTATATGTGCTGATCGAGCATGTTCGGAAATGACGTCAAGCATAACGAGAAGTTCAGAAGAGGGACGGGGATGACTCGGTTGTACAGGGCAGTGGGTAAGCCATACATTATGCCGACGGACCATATCAATGACACGACTATGAAGTTCTTTCTTCGGTTACACAAAATCTGGGCTTTGATAGGAAACACGATAGCCACAAATCTGAAATAAATGAATTTAACAAATTACATGATATTCTAATACAAGTAATAATTAAGACAGTGCAGTAAAAACTCGTCTTGCACATTGTTGAAATTTTTTGACATACATGTATATCAAGGTCATAGCTGGGATACCAAATTCAAAAAATAGGGTTAAAGCATTTTTGTATCGTTTTGTTAGATTCAAATTATATTTTAACATCATAAAAAATAAGTAATTTGTATTTATTTTGGAGTGTATTTGAATTTTTCATGTTTTTTAAAATATAAAAGATGTTAAAAGATATAAAATGACGGATGGTGAAGAATGAAAAAAATACTTACTTTTGTATTAAAAAAATTTAAGGATTTGAAAAAAAACCTGTACAAACTGTTTTATAACATTTCATTTTGATATTCCTTTTCCTTAAACATTTAAGAATGATTAATTGTTTAGATTAATTGATGATTGAAAAGATTAACTCATAAAAAATTTAACATAGATATAATGAAAAGGGTGAAGTGAAACATATGGAAAAACCGAACAGTATTCCAGATCAAAAGTCAATAAAACAATGCAAAATAGCAGCAGAGCAAACACAGACCTCCAAAACATCAGAGGTGCGATAAGGTGCCATGGAGGAGTGAGCATAACCTGCCAACCGGTCACACCCGCCGTGTGTTCCTTGTCATGATCGGAAAATTACGGAAAAATCGGTCGTCAATTCAGTATATAAAAATGGACTAACAATGAAAAACGTCAGTCAGCATTTGACCCAGTGATCAATTGTATTTGCTGACAAGGTCATTGTATCGACCATAGAACTTACGAAATGATGACTTTAAACGAGACTACCGAAATTAAAGTTTCATCAACTTGTTTGTCAATAATTTACCTCATTTAATTAGAAATTGTTCTTACATAGAGCATGCTCTTTCGTATCTTATCAACGTAGATATGTAAACTCTGTATGCAGGTGATGAAGGTATATGGCTGCATAAGTAAGGAAAGTTGACGATAGAAAAGTTAAAGTCATCACGTTTATCATAGAGCTTGGTTGTTAGATTACCATTAACGTCTTTTTCAAGTAAAATATCTAGATATGAAACAAATATGTCAGACTTTGTGGTATCTTTTATCTCAAGCTCACTAGGATATATCGTATCGACGTAGTTATGGAAATTACCATTTTTAATTGAAAATACGTCGTCGATATATCTAAATGTCGAGTTGAAGGCCACAGCAAGTGTTTTCTTCTTTTCACGCATAAGATTTTGAGCAATATTCATATAAGATAACGAAATATGGTCAATCTATGAACAAAATTTGGAAAAAGGCATACAACAAATCCCTAGAAAATCCAGAGGTAGGATAATATTTTCTGGAAAATAAACATCTCATGTTGACTGGTCACAAGCGACGTTAGCGCTATGTATTGATCAAGTAGATGCAGCTTTCCGTAGTCAAATTCAGTATTAAAAAAGGCTTAAGAATTAACCAGTATGAAACAAGTCAGCCAATGATAGGTTATACTTGGAGACAAAGTCATTGAAAGACTACATACTTTACGTTTTGCTGATTTTAAGTTTTTGAAATTCCCGCAACAGTTACCTATTTACCGGTCAGTAACCTGCAATCGGTTGAACAATTGGTCGTGTTCGTAGCATTATATCGAAAACCGAAAAGAAGTTGAGAGGTGTAAATACCATGCAGGTGCTATATAAAGAAGGAAAGTTAATGAATTTTTTTAAAAAGGCAATTTAGCCATGCAAACAATGTTTTTCAATTAACAATATTTGGTTTTATCTGAGATAGCTCTAGTCAATTATATTTTGTAACTGGGAATACTTTTAGAGATCATTTTAATTCTAAATATATCATTCCAGTTAATAAAAATTATAAATATTTTGTACGTCTCTTTCAAAAATAGAAATTGGTATACCAATGATGAAAAGAATGGAAATGGGAAATGAAATCATTCTAAGCGTGAAACTCTGCAGCTGCTTTTAGACACAATTATCGAGTAAACACTTGGAACATATGCCTTTTGTAAGCTGAGAAGTTTTATTTACACTGACCCACCCCCGGTAGAGCACTAGACATAGCTTTATAATACACACAGTGGTCTTTCACCGATTCATTTTCTCCTTGTCAGGAACAAAAGATCAAAGCTAGGGGATCAATTAGTTTGATGCCATGCAGATCTTGAGAATACGAACAGAACTTAACCGAATGATGAAGTTTAATTCAAGATTTCTCCAATTTGGGCTCTCTAACATAAGTTCTTCTGGTGATCTATGATCTAACGCGCTCTTCGCTCGATGCCTGAAAATCGTTTCGATCTCAGTGATCACAGTTTCAAATTTTTAAACAATGATGGAAAAGAAACCTTTAATTAATTGGGAATTTCGATTTTAAATATTTACTAGAAAACAATCCTAAAGAATATTTGACAAACAGGTTTCAGAATATTGTCAAATGTGCAACTCGGATAGGTGAGAGTTCAATTCAATTTTGCACTAGAAAATCTAGAAAGTATTTCAGAGAAGTAAGAAATCATCAAAGTGGAATGTGAATTTGAGAGTGCTATCGAAATAGGTACATAATAAAAAATATTTAAGTCTATAAGTCGTAAAGGTAGATATGATTTGAATTGAAATATACAGGGATATCGAACAGTATTCAAGCTCACATGGACATTAAAACAATGAGGAAGAGCAAACACAGACCCCCAAAACATGTTAAGTGGGATACAAAATCATCCAGAATAATTAAAGGTAGTGTCTCAGATTTGTGAATTTGATGTCAGATACTTACTAGCAAATCATCCAACTGTGTTTTTTGGATTATTTAACTTTTTTTTCTCCAATTCTGCGGATGTCAAGTAGAGTACATAATACCTTAACGTTATCTAGAGAAACAGACAGCAAGTGTTGTTCATTAGTTGGATACTGAGTATATCCATTTATTATTTTTAAAAATTATTAACTTTATTATTTTTATATCTATACTGAGTATACCCATTTATTATTTTCATAAATTATTAACTTCATTATTTATTATACCTATACTAAGTATATACATTTATTATTTTAAAAAAATTATTATAATTTGCATGAACAGTAACAGCAGAACGTCAACACAACGATATTTTTAATAAAAATGATTAATCTAATATATAGGCATCAAAAATTAAAAGTGAATATCAAAAGGTGGTATTTGATGAATGCCCCATGCTCTCAAAAAGTACAAAAATATAATCCTCGAAAGAAGAAACAAGTGACAAATTAAAAAAGGTGGTATTAATATTATATTAATATTGTAGTAATTAGCCTTTTTTTTGAAGAAGTACAGAGGAAAATACTGCCGATAAGATATTATTTCAATGCTTTATCTATACTTTATCGAGTATACATTTCCTATATTTGATCGAGTTTAGCATTTTCTTTATCTATATTTTATCGAGTAGACCTTTTCTATTTTGATCGAGTAGGCATTTTCTTTATCTATATTTTATTGAGTAGACCTTTACTAAATTTTATTGAGTAGGTATTTTCTTTATCTATATTTTATTGAGTAGGTCTTTTTATTTGATCACTATGAAACAAGATCTTATACAATTATGGACTTCAGTGTAGGTCGATATGTGGTTATAAGGACTCATGGCAATCGATATTGACCGAAGACACAGAAAGTGATAGCGACCGAGCCTGCGAGGTCGCTATCATTTTCTGTGTCTGAGGTCAATATCGATTGCCATGAGTCCTTATAACCACATATCGACCGTTCACTGAAGTCCATAATAGTTATATTATATAATCACTCAAAGTGAATGCACCGACAGTCCTAACACAACGGACTTGGCTGTCATTACGTCACAATGGTTAAATTCACGTTTCTTTTATTATGACGTCACGTTCTACGTAACTTCAGTGCAAACGAACGGCGTGTCGTGCGATATAATTTTCCGCGGACGCGCTTTCGCGTCGCTATCGCAAAAGGAGGAATGTCACGTGACGTCCTTTCAGCCAATGAAAAATACGAAAATAATCTTCTTATATAATATATCAGAATATCCTTCAAAGGTATCCTGAGAAAATATTTTAGAATGGCAAAAAAAACTTATTTCTCACACAATACGACGATCATAACACGTATTCATTTATACTTTCACTCTGAAAATGAAAAAGAACAGCAGAGGGTAAAAAGTGAGAAAAAAGAAACGTGTGCGTTTAAGACACGAAAATTTGACGTCACAATAAACACGTTTTCTCAACGTCAACGCTTATGTCATTAAGACCCCTTTTGCCAGAGAGCGGTCCAATTATAAGAATAATACGTCATCAGAAATAAATGCAAAAATCAGCCTAGCGATTGTGGCCCAATTTACCCCTGGGACCATTATTGATAAAAATTTGAATTTATACTATCTAAGAATATTTTCATTTAAATATAATTTACCATGGACCTAAGGCCAGTCTAGTTTATAATTAGCTCCGTGGACCTAGTGAAGAAAACGTTAAAAATTAAAAAGGTTGATACTGACCGATCTCCAAAAAGATTGGAATCGATGAAAAAAAAGTGAACATGGAATATAACGAGGACCCTCAGAAAAATCTAAATGTGGGGTCACGAGCAAGAAGAGCAAGCATCACATCTCCTGTCTAGTGGTCACTTTTGTCCCGAGTCCTATGTATTTTTCAGGTGTGGAATATTGTGCAATCAAATTTAGAACAAAAGAAAGGCCTAACAATTGGTTGGGAACAAGAGTAAGGAAATATACGGTCCAATGTTAGATTACATTTTCTGACAAAATTAAT
Source organism: Saccostrea glomerata (assembly GCA_003671525.1). Taxonomy (NCBI): domain Eukaryota; kingdom Metazoa; phylum Mollusca; class Bivalvia; order Ostreida; family Ostreidae; genus Saccostrea; species Saccostrea glomerata. The sequence goes on along the minus strand of PRKT01000006.1, from coordinate 2,403,048 downwards.
TAACAGATATTACGACAATATCATGTCAAATTCCGGCAGAAAAGTTCACTTGACCTTTAGATCAGGTTGTTTGAAAGAGAATTTATGAACATCATTCTTAAAACATGCTTAAATTAAAAATCATGTACGAAAATAAATTCTAATTACTCAATCACAACAGCATTTGGGAAATTTAGACAAAACAATTTTAAAAAAACGTGGGACTTCCTCGATAATAGTTGTAAATTCCAATAACATAATAACGTCATTTAATATACTTAAAGCTAGACAGAAAATTTAATCAAAAACATAGACTTTACTTGGTTTCAACGAAAGGAAATAAAATACCGTAAATCACTTTTTATTTGCGAGAACTTTATTTTCGAGTAATTACGCTAGACAGTCTACTCGCGAAACTTTAATTCTCGCATATAAAAGCATTCCTAAAGATTATATAGGGCAATAACCACAATTCGTGAAATATTTTGTTTCGCTAATCAAGAGTCAATGACTATCTCGCGAAAATAAAGTGTCGCCAAAATTTAGTGATCTACAGTACACACACACACACACACATACATATATATATATATATATATCCAAAATTTAAATAATGTCTCAGTAATCGGATAACACTATTGTAAGCTTCTGAAGATTGAAAAATGAAAGCGCTAAAGCTTAACTGAGGATTTTTGTGTTTTCTTTTTACTTTTTTTAATATATATATATATATATATATAATCCAAATTCAAATGATAAACTCTAACTTTGAGTTTATCATTTGAATTTGGATTTTATTTTATCCCTATACCAAGGAAAAATAATTTTTTGAATATATATATATATATACACTCACTATGACGTACATGATTTTCACTAAAAGTAACATAATAATACAGTAGGTGTTGGATAAATATATTTGCTGTTATTTTCATTCAGAAATGTGTATATTTTTGTATTGATGATTAATAAACTCTGCTGTTTTAAACGTGAAATGTTTTCTACATATCTACATTTCCGAAAAGGGGATTAATCTAAGATCCCCAGGAAAAATTACAGACAAGTATTTCATAATGACACTCCATTTGACCAAACAGAACCAAACATAATTCATTAGAGGAAACCCGTGAAGTACAAAGATTAAGTCTCGGAAACATTAAATTGCATGTTGTTTATAATGGCGAATCACATGAACTGCCTCTATTAACAGGATATGCAGTGCATAGTTGACTTTGATTCGTTCCCTATATTTATCTGTAAAACGATCATTTGTTTGCGTGCAGAGTTAAGAAAATTGCTACAGTGTACTGCGTTTTTATTTTGCATGAAATAAGCTTTTCTATTTATTTTGCTTTATTGTTTTTTCTTCTCTGTTTTTTTACTAGTATTCGTTTTTAAAACGAAATTTGCAACAGTACTATTAATCTATGCTTGTAAAAGCTGAAAAAAATGATTCCAAAAATTTTAAAATGTTTTTTTTAACTTCCTTAACAGAGATGCTCCCCCTTTTGTACCTTAGCCCTATACAATCATCATTCCACATTACGACCGATTTTTTTTTTTAAATCAGCCATTACTCCGCTTTTCATCATCAGAGAATGTTGCAAATCAACATTAATTACTCAATAGGAATTGCTGTCTGGGGTACACTATCACAGAGTTCATTGTAGTTATAGTGGAACTATTTCCTACTGTGAATTCCCGCCAATACTCTAGAGCATCACATAGTCAGGAAGGATAACACCGGGAACCCAGGCATTTCGGTGATTCAAACAATAGGTTGTCATTATCAATATGTTAGCTTTTGAGTAATTGGAGTGAATGTTAGGAAATCGTACCACTCTAGAAATATTTGTTCTGACCTACATGTATCTATCTATTGTCATAAAATACATCATTTTACAGTTCCCCCTCATATATCATTACAGAAAGTTTACAATAAAAAAAATAAGAGAAGTCGACATTTAAAAAAAACGATATGTTAAAGCCTTCTATTTAGGAAGCAAACAAATCATTGTAAAATTTAATTAATTATGATTTCTTGCTTTTCGTTATCTCCGTGTTCTATTAAAATATACAATTCTGGCTGAGATGAATATATATTTCCTTTAAAGGTGTTTGTAGCTTATGCAGTAGTAACCAGAATATCATTATATGTTAGAATTTAGTGCTTTAAACAAAATGAGGAAAGTTTATTTGAACAAAAATTTTTGCTCTTATCCAAATATTATCAAGTGTTGTGAAGTCATGTGCCAAAATGATGTTGATTCTTTGAAAAAATCATGTACATTTATTTCTAAAATTAATAGTATTGTCTGTTCTCCTTAGTTATCACCTTCTGCTTGACCCACAATATTATATGTATGTATGTTTAATATGTTTTTGTACCTCATGTACCATTTACATGGTTTTGAGCGAATAAATTGAACTTCCTTTCTGGTTTTCGGAGATCAAAGACTACCTTAAAGATATCAATAAAATAACTTTTAAAAAACTATTAAAGTACCTAGAAATCTTAAAAACGAAAATAAAATGTGAGAGCATACAGAATTTTAACCTTTTGTTTTGATGACGAAATTTTTTCGATGCCTAAGATTTTTTTAATGCAGTCGGCGATTTAAAACCAACCTGACTCATGTTTTGCCAAAGTCAGGTCCATTTTCAGTGGATTATCGTTTAAGATGTCCTTGAGGACAGACCAGCCATAGAAAAGTTTGGTATCCTTGGAAAGCTTTTTCCAAAGAAGATAAAACGTATACTAATACAGTAAGCAGACATGTCCTTGGAAAGATATTGGCAAAAAATTCAATCCACGACCCAAATAACTTTTGAAATCCATCATATTAGATTCAAACGAATTATTGACTCAACAGGAAAAAGAGCCACTGACTTCACATTATATTGGGTGAGCTTTTTTTTCTTTTTTTTTTTTTTTACATCTCGTTCGATTTCTGTTTGAAAGATGTCATCCGAACGAATCCAGTAGAGAGTATGGTAATAATCTATATTCATATTTTTGTCCACAGAAGTTCTTGGTGTCCTTGAACAACCCTAATTAAAACCTCGCAGCTTTACAATCTACAAATCTAATTGTACACCCAACATTTACTTTTTATTCAAAAAGAAAAAAAGAACTAGAATTGGATGGAGAATTCTTTTCACTTAATCATGGATTAATTTTTTCCTCCATGATTATAGATTATATAATATGAATGCGTAAAAGTGTACCCAATGTCTGGGGAATTACCAAATCGGTCGTCATTATATTAGAAACAAGAATGAGACTATTTTTGAACATTTTGTAACATTTCCTTTAAGTTGTCCATTTGAGATGAGGTTTTTCGAAAGATTTATTTTTTAATTATTTAATTCGCATTTTTGAAAAGGAATGGAATATGGAGTTTGGTAATGTGCTATGTTTTCATTCATGATGTAGAAATGTTATGTTCGATTATGCATAAAAAATAAATCTACTTTTAAGAAAATAGCATTTAGCTATTTAAAATGAGATCACATGTTGATCTTTTTATTATACTTATCTGCGTGAGTCATTCTATTTCGAACATTGAACCCTTTGTCAGTACACAGATGTACAATGATATCTTAGACTGACGATTTCTTTTCTATAAAAATTTTATGACACTTCTTAACATATGTGGCGAAAGATATAAAATTTGATTGAGAAGAAATTTCTTTAAATTAAAGATTATTTTTGCAAAGTCTGTGCCAAGTGTAAGCCTGCTCTGAGGTGAAAAATAACAAAATTAATACAATAAACTGAATAACTCTTCCCATTGCACCTCACTAAGTTTAACTTAAATCAGCAAAGGCATACGCTTAATCAGCTTATTTATTTGTATTTTACACCTAAAAAGAACAAAATATTTAGATAATTACATCTTAAACATGATAACTTTAAATAAGACAGAAAAAATAATTCAGGATAAGAGCGAAGAATGAACATCTCGAGATGTTTTTCCTACAACAAAACCTTCATTTGGTATTGCTTTAAGAATGGCCAGCAACAGGCACTGTAATTTGGAATCTGGACGATTTCTTTAATGCCTTGTTTCCTATACAGTGTCATTTCAAGAAAGGACACATTTATGTTAAAGATGTAAATAAATTTAAAAAAAATCGGTGCTCATGTTTTAGGGCTTGAACGAATAAGGTATATTTGAGAAAGCCACCCCAGTGGTGAAAATAAAGCTTTTTAAAAACAGACTCAACATACAAAATAAATCCAAATGCATATCGATGATAATGAAATTCTTAAAAAGAGAAACTTTATGTAATCTTTAGTCTAAAGATTCCATTTAAAGAAGGATATGGAGATAACGAACACTACCCAGCATCAAAGTCCGTAAAACAATACAACATAGGAGCAGAGCAAACACGGACCTCCAAAACATCAGAGGTGGGATCAGGTGCCATGGAGGAGTGAGCATACCCTGCTGACCGGTCACACCCGCCGTGTGTTCCTTGTCATGATCGGGAAATGACGGAAAAATCCATCGTCAATTCAGTGTATAAGTAATGGAATTACAATTAGTATGAAAAACGTCAGTCAGCATTTGACTCAATGATAAATTCTATTTGCTGACAAGTTCATTGTATCGACCATAGAACTTACGAAATGATGACTTTAAACGAGACTGCTAATATTCTTGATTCATCAACTTGCTTGTCAATAATTTACCTCGTTTGACCTCGTTTTTAGAAATTGTTCATACATGTACGTAGTGTATGCTCTTGCGTATCGAATCATCTCAGACATATATACTCCGTATACAGGTGATGAAGGTAAATTGCTGCATAAGTAAGGGAAGTTGACAATAGAAAAGTTAAAGTCACCACGTTTATCATAGAGCTTTGAAGTTAGATTACCATTAACGTCTTTTTCAAGTAAAATATCCAAGTATGAAACAGATGTGTCATACTCTGTGGTATCTTTTATCTCAAGCTCACCAGGATATATCGTATCGACGTAGTTATGGAAATTACCATTGTTAATTTAGAATACGTCGTCGATATATCTAAATGTCGAGCTGAAGGCCACAGCAAGTGTTTTCTTCTTTTCACGCATAATATTTTGCATAAATTCTGCTTCATTTGAATATAAAACTGAGTCTGCTAATAACGGAGCGCAATGATTCACATAGGAATCCCAATAGATTGTTGGAATACCTGGTCTCAAAAAAACACATAAATATTGTCAATCAGAAACTCAAGCATCTCTTTGATGTCAATTCAGAGCACTTGTGTGTGCAATCATATGTGTTTAAACAAAATGATTTTGCAAATGACCAATGACCAGATAAGTAATTTTACGAGTTCCATTTTTATTGTAAAAGCAGCTGTCAATGATATCAAAAAGTTTGGACTTTAATTTATCGTGGGGAATGATTGTGTATAAAGTTGAAAAGTCAAGTTTTTAAGCTGTTGATTTTGGTAAAATCTTGTGATTTCAAATTGTCCAAAAGTTCTTAGAATATTTGAATGTCCACATCTGATTCACACCACTTCTTGAATTGTATTGTTGCACAATACTTTTGAAGTTTTTCCTTCACTACTGTCAATATCTTAGTGAGGAGTAACGAAGGAGGCTTGGTTGAACATTTACTGGAACCCGCAATGTATCTTTCTATGAAGTATCGAAATCCAATATATAAAGGGTAGTTCAAATTCCTTTTGGCTCTGTGGAATATCAAAATTATTTAAAACTGACATATGATTTTGAAGAATTTCTTCCTTAGATAGGGAAGTATGAGTATAAGTAGGATTACCACTGTTCTTTGTGTCTTTCAATGAATAGGAGTAATTCAAAATTGTCATCTTAAAATCAGAAAAGTACGTAATGCTTTTTTTTCTTCACTAGTTTCAATCCCTCAAAGCATTCCTTGATGATGAAGTGTTAAGTGTCTTAACAATTTCTTTCAATGTAAATCTAGCATTTGCAGATATCATGTGGCAAATAGCATCGATATTTTTTGGTGTGCCTACAAATTCCAATCGACCAGATTGACTTTTATATTTTAACTCTCCTCTTTTCCTTCTGATTCATCGGAAATTAAACTATACAGCGGTAAAAATTATTTTTCCACATGTAAAAATCATATCTTTAATATCAGTTCTTCATTTTCCTTTATTTGGCAGAGATCATTTATGTACAGTTTTCAGCTCATTGTTTACTTAAAAAGTGAATTTCTTTGCGATGACAATAAGAAAAAAAATCAGGGGATTTACTGTGATTAGGAACTGTTTAATAGCTCTTTTCGACCGTAAAAAAATAAAAATTAATACTTCTACATTTATAATGATATACTGTATATATTGCACACTTTATTGAACGATCCTCTTAAATTATGAAGGCAACAAATTTTCTTGTACTGTTTTATAAGTTCTGAATGAGTTCTGCTTCATTGGAATATAAAACAGGTCGATAAATAAAGGATCTTAGTAATTGCTCAATGGAAATCCAACAGTTTATTGTAAGACCTTAAAAGTGATATTCACATTTATAAGATTCTAAAGTAAATTCTCCTATCAAAAAGGACTGAAATTATTTACATCAACATTATGCAAAATATGCACAATATAATGCAAAAGTACAGATAAAAAGAAAAGACCTGTTTAATTTTGCTAAACGTAGCCTCAACCGAACAGAAAATAAATGAATTTTATGTCAAAAGCGAATGTATTGCGTAATGAATTTATGCCAAACACAACACTGTATAAAAAAAAACTGTCATACTGTTTGAAATCCTCTTTTTCTGGTCTTAAAACTTCTCTAAACTGTTAAAAAGATAAATTCATTAAGCAGGCAATAGACAAAAGACCATTGCACTCCAATAACAGCGTGCATTATTATTATTGGTCCCCATACAGTGACATTATGGACATCGAGAATGCAAGAATGACAACACAGATATGTGTAATTAAAAAAATTACATTTCATCAAACACCAAAGGCATACTTTATTCCTGTCGTATCTTAAGTATATATACAAACAGAAAAAAACACTACTCACATTTTAGATTATTTTTTGGACCAAAATAAGAATACTTTCTTTGTGTATCTATTCACATAAAACAAATATCGTAATGATCATTACATTGTTTAAACGCAATAGTCCTGTCAGTGAAGGCACTCTATAATTTAGCCAAATACGAGGGTTGTCCCAAAAAGTCGTAGACATGTAAAACAGTTTTGTTTCTCTTTGTGCGCCGACATGCCTTATCGGCCTTCTTATAAATCGTCCTAATATTATTAATATGAAAGATATGTATCTAAAAATTCACAATTTTAAAGAACATTGACTATATCATGTCTTTGCAAAATTTGGTAAGCATCGGTTGCATGATTAAAAAATTATAAACATTGTCAACGACTTTTTGGGACAACCCTCGTACTGATGAATGATTGTCATCCTAATTGTTAGGCCATTATTTGCATACTTTGGATTTTTTCTTTTTTCGATCATGACAAGGAGCACACAGCGGGTTTTAACGATCAGCAAGGGAAGCTCATCCCTCCATTGCACTTAATCCTAACTCTTATGTTTTAAATGTCTGTGATAGCTGCTCTGATCCTAATTTTAATGGATGTTTGAGCTTGAATACTGTTCCATATTTGATAGACAGTTTTTAAGTATACTAAGTACTTCACGAAAAAATGGCATTACAGTACTCTTATAGGTGCATCGCGTAAAATAGAAATCGATCCTCACGTAATAATTAGAATAAATAATCCTCTGACGATTCAATTCGAATTTTCGTTTTAAAATTGGAAGGAAAAAAACCTCTGTGATCAGCTGTTTTCCTTTAAGCTGTAATGCTTTTACACTTATGTTGTACGATATTAAACGGCTTTGTAATGTACTCTTTTTTCATCATTTATCAACGGGAAACGTTTAAAAAAAACGGTTTACATTGTACTTGGGTTCGTTTTCTCATAGTTATTCTTGTTATACTTTAAGTCGTGGTTTACCGATATATATAAAGTAGAATGTACATGAGTGTTTTAACTTTCGTATCTATAGTAATTTGCACAAATAACTAATAAAGTTAAAAAGTAAATAATCAAAATAAATATTCATCTTTTTCTCTTCGGTTATAACACCGATTTTATAGCAAAGACATCCTCTAAAGACAGTGATACCAAAACGTTCCTCTCTGGTAAATACAACAAAAAAATCTTTCTCCCAAGAAGATCAGCATTAAAATTCACGTCGAATAACAGTGTACAGGTTTAATCATATTTAAATCTTAACAGTTTTACTAACTGACTTCACTCAGTACACTTAGTACAGGCCTTTTTGTGGTTTGTACTGATCGACAAGCGAAAAACATCGAGTGGTTTCTAAACCTGCTTTCGCTATTTCAAAACAGATAAAAAGTGTCCGGTGTAAAACCTGCCCGCGATTTTCTTAATCAGAGATTTAAAATCGAAGAACTGTTTATAACCATACGTCAAATGGCCGTTTGAAAGAGAAAAAAAAATCGGTTAATTTCTGTAATTAGGGGCACATTAACAACGATACAATATTAAATTTTGGTATCAAATAATATGCTGCTTAGTTGATGCAATGTAATATAAAGCCTACCATTCACAATCAAAAACATTTATACGAACTGGTAATCTGTGCTTCCGGTCGTCAACTCGAACACGCTTGGTCAATTTTGGCTAAAGAATAATCACTTAAGGTGTTTCATGTTGCTTTTAGAACCTTCGCACTTCCGTACAAAGACGAAAACGATTCATATTTGTTAAAAACTATAACTCCTAATGACACGAAAGAAAGTCATTACTTTTTTTTTTACGATAGACAATTAACAATTAACGAGTTCTTCATAGAGATATATAGTACTAGTATAAAACTCAATTCGCAAGTAAACCTTATTTCAGAAAATAAAGGAAAGGAAAAAAAATATTTTCATAAAATATTAATTCCAATTGTATTTTGCCTTACTTTACTTAAATTCTAAAGTTTTGAAATATTCAATTTGAAAAAGAATATGCATGTATATACATGTAGATTTTATTTCCGTGGAATTTAATCATTTTTAGAATCTCAATTGGTTATTTCTCCATTGATTATAACAATGCACTAAATGGGATGGAGACATTATAGCTGATAAATCTGTTCCAATAATTGTTACAATTGCATAACTGTTTGTTACCCCCCCCAAAAAAGGAGAAATTATGGATTTACCACATGAAGAGTAAAAAGGCAAATATTAATGACCTTTATCTTAGAATAAGGTAGAATTTCATTATGAATTATTTCATAAATTTTTAAACAATAACCTGAGTGTGAGCAAGTGGAATCCAAATGTACAAAATTGTGTGCTAACTATGGAGATATTGAAAATATAATACACCTTTTATTTAAATGTAATAACTCAAATTTTATATGGTACAAAATAAGTACATGTACAATTTTAGGTTTCAAAATAAGTTGGAAGCATATTGTAATAGGTTTTTATGAAAACACAAATTTTACAAACGACATGAATACATTGATATCTTTCATTGCCTTAAAAAAGTTTAAATATAAGATGAAGTGTAGATTGACAGATACAACTTGTAACAAAGATTCCTTGTTTAGTTTTGTTAAATCATCTTTAAATACATATCATTATATTGCAGAATTTTCATATGACAATGTAACAGATTCATAAATTGCTGAAAAAAAGTTTGTATTAATTTGTAAATGTAAATATATGTTACAAGCAGGTCCACAAAAGCAGTTGTGGAGTCTGTGTGTTAGCAAGAGGGCATTATGGACTCTTGGAAGTGTGGAAGGTGGCCTATCATGCTTACATATTGTATTCTTTATAATTCCATTATACATGTATTTATCACATTTGTCATAGCTTCTCCTATCTATTATTATCATCATTATAAGTATAAATATCATTTTTTTATTATTGTCTCAAATTGATTATAGCTTTTCTTTTTTCTTTATTGTTTGTAAAAATAATCATCAAACGTCAATGTGTAATGTAGTTTATCTGTGTGTTATTTATATTATTGTTTGTTATCAATAAAAGAGAAAAAAATGACCTCTATCTTAGTATGATAGACTTACCTTTTTTAACAACTTAGATGCCATTGAGTCGAATTGCCCATTCATCAAATAGTTGATTTGATATTTTGATCGCAAGTGTTTTTTTTCTTATATTTTAAATCTTGAGAAGATAAGTTGTGTTAATCACACTTTTTTGTTATTTTAATACAAAAAAAGCCTAAAGCCCGTCAAATATCTTTATCTGCGTAAACTAAACAATGTCTGAATGGAGGCAAGCTATTGTCAAACAATTTGATGAAACAAGGATATCAACAATTTAGTTTGAATACATCATTTTGCAAATTTCATGGTCAGCAAAAATTACCTTTCATTAAATTAAATGCTGACTGACATTTTTCAAAGTAATTGTTTAGTCATTATTTACACACGGAATTGTCTATGGATTTTCCTTTTTTTTTATCATGTCAAGGAGCACACGGCGGTAGTGGCCGGTCGGCAGAGGATGCCCACTTCTCCGTGGCACCTGATCCCACCTCTGATGTTTTAGAGGACCGCGGTTGCTCCGCTTCCGATCTGTATTCATTTGTTTAATTGGACGTTGAGAATGACTTTTGTCCGCAATATTCATATCTCACTTATGTGTCCTTCTTTTAAAGATTTCAACGTGTGTGTAAAAAAGGGGATATAGTTTTTACCTTAAATTTTGTTAAGGTAACAAGTGTGTACAGGATGTATTTAGGTCTCCAATTTATGATGCAATACCGTTCTCAAGTGAAAATACGGAAAACATGAGAAATAAACTGGACATAAAAGATTCAGTCAATGCGATATGTGATCAATTGAAATAAACTCATTTTCCAGATGAGATATTACAAGCAAGGAGTAAATAAACTCCCAGAGTCCCTGTGTATTAGAATACAGCATAGTCCATTGAATTGATTTTGAATTTTTATTTAACTCGGCACTTAATTGAATTTAAAGAAATAGACTTGCATGTCATGCTATTAAAAGGTTAGACCCTCTCTTTAAAAATAAACATTATAAATGGATAGTTCGATCTTCCTTTGAGAATTCCCATTGTGAGCCCACTCGGGGGTAAACTGAACTCAGTTAGTGAAACTCTCAGTCAAGGTAATGGGCTTCTTATTTCTTTATTTAACTTTCCAGAAAGTCTACAGAACTCTTTGGCTGACACTTTCTCAATCGTGTTAAATTAATTCTATCTATTTTAATAAGGATTGAGAGTATGCAATATATCAAATAAAGGTCGATATGCTCACTAGTACTTATCGTGTCAATTACACTATATCCTACGTGATTTACAAGTTTGTTCCATTCCTCAAGTAAATTTTTAAAATCCTATCAGTAAACGTACATAAAAAGTTTAAATCAATTCTTTAAAATTACATTAAATTTTAGTCTAATTATATTCTTATATAAATGAATATTTTTTTTTGAGACCACTGAACACAAGAATATATTAAAATGATTTCTTTATATTGCATTTATATATTTAAATATATCCCAAAACATTGAAAGAATCGCTCAGTTGGTGCATAAAAAACTGTATATTAGCGATGTACAACATGACAGCGTTGTTTATTGATATTGGAAATTAATCAACTTCTGGTGTATTACAAAGCAAATGTTTATCTTTTGCCATTACCACCAGATATGAATGCCATAAACAAATTACTTTTCAATTTCCACCACAACTTCCGACATTTCCCTCGATACATTTACACAGCCTGGGTGAATATATTTTAAGCTCATCCGAGAAATAAATGAAATGAAAACAAAGGGGGTATTTAGCGTGATTTATGTGTAGATGCTTACCTTTCTATGCAGACAGACACCAGAGAAAGAACAGAAACGTACAGGCACGTCACTTGGATGTATCTGTTGAATTTACACATTCCGACTCCAATCATCCAGCCTCGATTAAGAATAAACTGAATTATATCAGGGACGAAAAAAACCATAATGAAGAGGTCAGCTATCGCCAGGTTCATTATAAAGACATTGGTCACCGATTGTCTCATTTTCCTGTCTATTAGGATGACCGTGATTACCAGGGAATTTCCCACAATTCCTAGTACACCGATAATGAAAAATAAAATGCTCAGAGTTATGATTGTTCCAAGGGATACAGGTGGTACAAGGGATTCTCCAGGCGAGCTTAGTATGGTAGTGACGTTCTCCATAGTTGTTGAGTTTACAGAAGCCTCTGACAGATTGTAGATATAAAGTCCACTGTCAGATAAGTTCAGTTGACCAAGCGAACTAGCAGTAGAAGTATCCATCATCTCCCAAGACGACTCGCCATCTACAAGACAATGAGAACACGTATAAGTAAAATATATATGCAGTGTCTGTATATAATGTTTATGTAAAAAAGTCCAATCTCCTTTGTGCTGTTCGGTTCTAAGTAAATACGCTGTCCTAACGAAGTAAACTGTTTATTGACGGCTAGTCGGCCTAATAAACCAAAGGGTGGTCCTCCTTCATCGAACTTACACCCTGCCTTATTTCTCTCCAAGAAACATCCGTCACTCAAAATTGGAATTCCGAAGTTTTATTTCCGAACAAACAAGCCCGAGTCATTAAGCTGAGAAGGTGCCTCAAACTCTCTTTAATGAAAAACGAAATCATTTTCCAACGAGCATTTTCTTTCATTTTGCTTTGCCTAAGGTGTTCACGTTTCCTCGAGGAAATATTGTTAATTATAAAATTATTAATCAAAGTCCATCTGTATACCGGATGCTAGGTTGAAAAAAGAGGAATGGAATAAGATCGCAATTAGATCGAAAATGTTCCTTAAGGATCGATTATTCTTGCGAGTTTTTAAATAATCATTGTGCAAAGAATATTCCTGTCCGGAAAGTAATTTACTAGTAACAAGAAGAAAAAATCCTACAAATACAAACTTCTTTTAAAAATGTTTAAGACTTACTCGAACGCTAAAATAAGAGTTAAAAGATCCAATTTTGAAGTTAATTTCTGCGGAAGCTGATCGAGACACGATAAATGTTTCACTTAGAGCAAGGATTAACGTTAAACATAATGGCATATGCTGATTGGATACTAATGCACTTCAAACATACATCATAAAGCCAGAAGGTGCACCATCAGAAGTCATCAAATTGTACTACTACTGTATCTGAGGCGCATTATCACACATCGTCAAAACAGATTTAACTTATCTTACCAGCAGCGCACAACACTTTTACCTGTTAGAGCATCATAAAATCTACAGGAAGAAAAATTAAAAGCACTTTCATTTAACCGATAATGCTACTCAAAAAAGATATAATAATTCAATATTCCGCTTCTTTTATATTAATTCATCACAATTTCAATTCCTTTCTCATTTCTCTCAAGTGCGCTCTGGTTGTTCGATATATATTTTTTATGGATTTATATCCTCTTCAGATTATGAAACAGTCAACATGATGAATAAAAAATTCGTTTCATAAAGCTTGATATTCCGACCAAAGATATAATTGACCGAGCGCTCCTTCTTCTTCTCCGTGCAACAGATGCTCGGGTCGACAGATTCTCAATAACGGAATTAACCATACCGTCTCAGGTCTGAGTTTTATAATTTCGTGTTAAGTTGTGATCAATGAAGGCTAGCATGATTTCGTTACTCAATTTGTTCACGTCAGAAGGAGTCTCATCAATTAATTTCTCATCATAAATAAACTGTATGGTCATTAAAGTATATCAGCCAACGAATACGTTCAGCAATCTCACCGTCATGGCAGTCTCAAATGGGCTTAGGAAGCTGAGCACGCAATCCACACGATAAAACAAGGATTTCTGCACCATTTCGTATCGATAAGAAAGTAATGGAAAAATGTTCCCGTTTATTATCTACATCAAAACAAATTTCGTGACATAGTATGATTTATACTGTATTTTTATTGCATTTATAGAAAACTATTCTTAAAGCTTTCCAGAAATAAATGTTACTGAAATCCGTACACACAAATTTGTTTTTCTAAGACTTGGTATAAGAAATTATTGGTTTAATTGAAAATATGTTCTTACTATGTTTAAAAAGTTCTTAAAGAATTAAAGGGGAAATTTTTATATTTGAATTTACAGGTCAGTTTTAGCTTTTGCAAACAAATCATACACCTTTTGTCAAGTTTCACAAATTATCAAGATTTTTGACAATCCTGCCGTATGAACAGGTGTTATGTATACTTCTTATGTGTGCCCTTAACCACAGAGTCAAACCATGGTCATTCTCAACGTATTTTTGAGCAATAGTTGTACGGATAAAACCCCAAACCTTCTTGAACCAGACTTAATGAACATAACGGCATTTCAGGGAGCTGCCTGTTTTCCGAGCCCAGATCTGAAGAGGAAATTCCTGTATGAAAAATAGGAAATAAAGTCGTTAAATTGGAATTCTTGTTCCTTTGTTTTATTGATAAAAGATGTGATTCTGCTGTTTATTCATAGTAACACAATTAAGATTTTTGAATAATCTAATGAATTAGTACTGCTTATTATTTTTATATTTGAAGTACTTGAGTCTTTTTCATTAAAAGATCCAGTTTTAGGACATTTTAGGCATTCTTACAATGATGAAAAATCATTTCGTTATCTACGCAACATAGGATGAGAGTTAACAGTGTGTACTGTTAAGGATTAAGCTGCAGAGCTGCGGAAACCCTTTTTAGGAAGATAGGGTTATACGCGAAGGCCTGAGAAAGAAAATCAAGAAATAATTTTATGTTTAAATAGCCAGGTAACGAACAGAAATCGTTTTCAAAAGTCTAATAAGATGTAAAAAGTTGAGAGCAGGTTTGACACAGACCAATTAAAGAAACATCAGTATAAACACGTTGATGAAACAAGGATGTAATTGGTATTGTTTGAAGTCATAATTTCGCAAGTTTTGTTGTCGTTAAAATAACTTTGTAATCAAATATATCCTATCATTAATTAATCTGAGTACTGACTGACGTTTTTATACTTATTTTTAGGTTTATATTTTTACACACTTGATTGTCGACGGATTTTCCCGTTATTTATCGATCATGACACACGGCGGGTGTGACCGGTCGGCAGGGAATTCTCACTTCTCCATGGCACCTGATCTAACTTCTGATTTTTTTTTTTAGATCCGTGTTTGCTCTGCTCTCAATTTGCAGGGGTTTAATCGACATTTAACTTGAATACTGCTCGTAAACTCCATCTCATGATAAGCTAAAATCTCTCCACCCTTGGCCGAACTAAAAGTTCAGAAGAGACTCAACACAATAACTGAAATTAATTCAACTGATCAGAAGGAGGATTTTTTTCATTTCTGAAACAGGAAGTAACTAGAGAAGAGTAGGTTAATTAAAGAAGTCATGAATCATTGATGATTTTAGCGCAAGACAGCAGACAGCGTACAGTATTCAATGAAGATTTATATTTCGAAGTTTCCGACCCATCATTTGTTAACAAAAAAAAAATGAAGAGATCAAAGTATCGGTAATATTTCTGACTGTCCTCTATTAATACACCAGTGATTTATAGGAACCTTTAACTTAAAAAAAATGTCATGAGTCTCGTTTATTTTTCCGTTAATTGCTGATAGAAGTAGCTTTAAGGGCTCTTAAAAGTCCATTTACTTTGAGTTTGTGCCATCCTCATTTATGGAAATAACTCAATGTATAGTAAAAGTAATTCACGATAATCCCAGAAGATTTTTGATAATACTTTCAAAAACATTGAAAATAAAAACTTTGTTTTATTCTAGTCACTTTAGATTTGGATATCCCCAGATCTTGATTCATAGTGATCAAATAAAAAGACCTACTCAATAAAATATAGATAAAGAAAATACCTACTCAATAAAATTTAGTAAAGGTCTACTCAATAAAATATAGATAAAGAAAATGCCTACTCGATCAAAATAGAAAAGGTCTACTCGATAAAATATAGATAAAGAAAATGCTAAACTCGATCAAATATAGGAAATGTATACTCGATAAAGTATAGATAAAGCATTGAAATAATATCTTATCGGCAGTATTTTCCTTTGTACTTCTTCAAAAAAAGGCTAATTACTACAATATTAATATAATATTAATACCACCTTTTTTAATTTGTCACTTGTTTCTTCTTTCGAGGATTATATTTTTGTACTTTTTGAGAGCATGGGGCATTCATCAAATACCACCTTTTGATATTCACTTTTAATTTTTGATGCCTATATATTAAATTAATCATTTTTTTTAAAAATATCGTTGTGTTGACGTTCTGCTGTTACTGTTCATGCAAATTATAATAATTTTTTTAAAATAATAAATGTATATACTTAGTATAGGTATAATAAATAATGAAGTTAATAATTTATGAAAATAATAAATGGGTATACTCAGTATAGATATAAAAATAATAAAGTTAATAATTTTTAAAAATAATAAATGGATATACTCAGTATCCAACTAATGAACAACACTTGCTGTCTGTTTCGCTAGATAACGTTAAGGTATTATGTACTCTACTTGACATCTGCAGAATTGGAAAAAAAAGAGTTAAATAATCCAAAAAACACAGTTGGATGATTTGCTAGTAAGTATCTGACATCAAATTCACAAATCTGAGACACTACCTTTAATTATTCTGGATGATTTTGTATCCCACTTAACATGTTTTGGGGGTCTGTGTTTGCTCTTCCTCATTGTTTTAATGTCCATGTGAGCTTGAATACTGTTCGATATCCCTGTATATTTCAATTCAAATCATATCTACCTTTACGACTTATAGACTTAAATATTTTTTTATTATGTACCTATTTCGATTACACTCTCAAATTCACATTCCACTTTGATGATTTTTTACTTCTCTGAAATACTTTCTAGATTTTCTAGTGCAAAATTGAATTGAACTCTCACCTATCCGATTTGCACATTTGACAATATTCTGAAACCTGTTTGTCAAATATTCTTTAGGATTGTTTTCTAGTAAATATTTAAAATCGAAATTCCCAATTAATTAAAGGTTTCTTTTCCATCATTGTTTAAAAATTTGAAACTGTGATCACTGAGATCGAAACGATTTTCAGGCATCGAGCGAAGAGCGCGTTAGATCATAGATCACCAGAAGAACTTATATTAGAGAGCCCAAATTGGAGAAATCTTGAATTAAACTTCATCATTCGGTTGAGTTCTGTTCGTATTCTCAAGATCTGCATGGCATCAAACTAATTGATCCCCTAGCTTTGATCTTTTGTTCCTGACAAGGAGAAAATGAGTCGGTGAAAGACCACTGTGTGTATTATAAAGCTATGTCTAGTGCTCTACCGGGGGTGGGTCAGTGTAAATAAAACTTCTCAGCTTACAAAAGGCATATGTTCCAAGTGTTTACTCGATAATTGTGTCTAAAAGCAGCTGCAGAGTTTCACGCTTAAAATGATTTCATTTCCCATTTCCATTCTTTTCATCATTGGTATACCAATTTCTATTTTTGAAAGAGACGTACAAAATATTTATAATTTTTATTAACTGGAATGATATATTTAGAATTAAAATGATCTCTAAAAGTATTCCCAGTTACAAAATATAATTGACTAGAGCTATCTCAGATAAAACCAAATATTGTTAATTGAAAAACATTGTTTGCATGGCTAAATTGCCTTTTTTAAAAAATTCATTAACTTTCCTTCTTTATATAGCACCTGCATGGTATTTACACCTCTCAACTTCTTTTCGGTTTTCGATATAATGCTACGAACACGACCAATTGTTCAACCGATTGCAGGTTACTGACCGGTAAATAGGTAACTGTTGCGGGAATTTCAAAAACTTAAAATCAGCAAAACGTAAAGTATGTAGTCTTTCAATGACTTTGTCTCCAAGTATAACCTATCATTGGCTGACTTGTTTCATACTGGTTAATTCTTAAGCCTTTTTTAATACTGAATTTGACTACGGAAAGCTGCATCTACTTGATCAATACATAGCGCTAACGTCGCTTGTGACCAGTCAACATGAGATGTTTATTTTCCAGAAAATATTATCCTACCTCTGGATTTTCTAGGGATTTGTTGTATGCCTTTTTCTAAATTTTGTTCATAGATTGACCATATTTCGTTATCTTATATGAATATTGCTCAAAATCTTATGCGTGAAAAGAAGAAAACACTTGCTGTGGCCTTCAACTCGACATTTAGATATATCGACGACGTATTTTCAATTAAAAATGGTAATTTCCATAACTACGTCGATACGATATATCCTAGTGAGCTTGAGATAAAAGATACCACAAAGTCTGACATATTTGTTTCATATCTAGATATTTTACTTGAAAAAGACGTTAATGGTAATCTAACAACCAAGCTCTATGATAAACGTGATGACTTTAACTTTTCTATCGTCAACTTTCCTTACTTATGCAGCCATATGCCTTCATCACCTGCATACAGAGTTTACATATCTCAGTTGATAAGATACGAAAGAGCATGCTCTATGTAAGAACAATTTCTAATTAAATGAGGTAAATTATTGACAAACAAGTTGATGAAACTTTAATTTCGGTAGTCTCGTTTAAAGTCATCATTTCGTAAGTTCTATGGTCGATACAATGACCTTGTCAGCAAATACAATTGATCATTGGGTCAAATGCTGACTGACGTTTTTCATTGTTAGTCCATTTTTATATACTGAATTGACGACCGATTTTTCCGTAATTTCCCGATCATGACAAGGAACACACGGCGGGTGTGACCGGTTGGCAGGTTATGCTCACTCCTCCATGGCACCTTATCCCACTCTGATGTTTTGGAGGTCTGTGTTTGCTCTGCTCCTATTTTGCATTGTTTTATTGACTTTTGATCTGGAATACTGTTCGGTTTTTCCATATGTTTCACTTCACCCTTTTCATTATATCTATGTTAAATTTTTTATGAGTTAATCTTTTCAATCATCAATTAATCTAAACAATTAATCATTCTTAAATGTTTAAGGAAAAGGAATATTAAAATAAAATGTTATAAAACAATTTGTACAGGTTTTTTTTCAAATCCTTAATTTTTTTTTAATGCAAAAGTAAGTATTTTTTTCATTCTTCACCATCCGTCATTTTATATCTTTTAACATCTTTTATATTTTAAAAAACATGAAAAATTCAAATACACTCCAAAATAAATACAAATTACTTATTTATTATGATGTTAAAATATAATTTGAATCTAACAAAACGATACAAAAATGCTTTAACCCTATTTTTTGAATTTGGTATCCCAGCTATGACCTCGATATACATGTATGACAAAAAATTTCAACAATGTGCAAGACGAGTTTTTACTGCACTGTCTTAATTACTTGTATTAAAATATCATATAATTTGTTAAATTCATTTATTTCAGATTTGTGGCTATCGTGTTTCCTATCAAAGCCCAGATTTTGTGTAACCGAAGAAAGAACTTCATAGTCGTGTCATTGATATGGTCCGTCGGCATAATGTATGGCTTACCCACTGCCCTGTACAACCGAGTCATCCCCGTCCCTCTTCTGAACTTCTCGTTATGCTTGACGTCATTTCCGAACATGCTCGATCAGCACATATACAAATTTTCAGAATTTGCATTGTTTTACTTTATTCCTGTCTGTATTCAAATTGTGCTTTATGCGATTATTGGACAGCGGTTGTACGTAAGCACAAGTGAGCTTCACACCAAGTTCCAGATGAGGAAGGAGTCGGGCTGTAAATCTGACCGAGCAGGCGACACCATTAAAGCCAGGAAGGGTGTCGTCAAGATGCTGGCGGCTAGCGTGATAGTGTACACAGTTTGCTACGCCCCGCCCCAAGTCCTGCTTTTCTACAATGTTATCTCCAACACAAAGTTCCAACAGACTTGGGAATTTGTAGCGATAGTCCACGTGATTGCGTATATTAACTCAGCTGCAAATCCTATCTTGTATAGCATATTTAGTCAGAATTTCAGGAAAAATTTCAAAAAATGTTTAAAATGCATTTGTTTAAAAAGCAAAAAGAAGTATACTCGAGTTATGTTTGACTCGTCAATGGAATCCTCACGGATGCTTTCCGGAAAGAGTAGCCAAAAGACCTCTATTTCTCGTGTGTAATGAGTCAGAAAATTCAATATTTGTTCAACTTTATATGTCCACTTCAATGTGTATTTATCTTTTACATTTATTTTTGTCAATGCTAAATGTTATTTCCACTAGAGTTTTCTGTCTTACTGTCGATCATATTTGATTTGAAAATTTGGGAAATTTGCTATTTTCAGAGCAATTTATTTTAAAGTCAAATACTTTTCATCTTCTTCATGATAATACCGGTATAATATCTAAAACATTTCATTTGATTACATATCATTACACACAAATTTATTTCGCAACAGACATCATACCAGATCTGAAAGTATAAGGCATCCCTTCTTCAATCATACCCCTACGTCCTTAAATTATTACTCCACCATCTTAATCTCCAGAGTCTGTCTAGGTAAAAGTTTTTCCATATTGAGGTACTAATTGGTTGATGTTGCATTCATAACATATTTAAGGCTGTCCTATAAATATATACTAGTTATTTTTTGAGATATTTTTACCTCTTGGATCTGCAAAATGGCACATAAGTTTTGTTTACTGTTACTCTTAAAACTCCAAAATGACACGAAAGATTTGTTGAATGTTAGAATATTTATGTAATAAACGTAGTTGACAAATTAGTAATTTTTTTGTATGCAGTTATAGTGGTTTTCATGAAACAAAATTAGTCAGAAAATGAAAATTTAATATTTATTGAGAAAATTAGCAAACGTGACATTTAACACAATCTTGGAAAGAAATGTTTAATTATGCTACATATTTAAATAAAATTACGCACTATGAAGTAAAATGAATAAAAGAAATGGAATGCATTGAATATATGAAGATAGCGCTAGTATTCAGTCTCAGAAGTCAAATAATACAAACCAGGAGACAGCACGGACCTCTAAAACATTACAGTTGGGATGAGGTGTCATGGAGGAGTAAGGATTCACTGCAAATCGGTTACACCCACAGTGTGCTGCTTGTCATCTTGTCACAATCGGGCAATAACGGTAAAATCCGTAGTCAATTCGGTGTGTAAAATATAGTCTAACATTAAGAATGAAAAACGTCAGTATGTATTTGAAGATAGTTGTATTGGCTGACAAGAATATTGTATCGACCATAGAACTTACGAAATGATGACTTTAAACAAGACTGCTGATATTTTTGCTTCATCAACTTGTTTGACAATAACTTAACTCTTTAGAAATTTTTATACGTACAGCATGCTCTTGCGTATCGAATCGACTGAGAGATATAAATCCCGGTGATAACGATAAGTTGCTGCGTAAGTAAGGGAAGTTGACATTGAAAAGTCTTCCCGTTTATCATACAGCTTTGACTTAAGATTACCATTTACACATTTACATCTTTTCTAGTAAAATATCAAAATATGACATCAAAACATGCGTGATACCTATGGTAATTATTTTAAAGCTTCGCCGGGATATAGAGAGCCACAATAATTCAATAATATCATTAACATCTGCCACATTTGTCCACAGGGTAAATGAAGATGAAAATGAAATTCAGAAACCTAAGTACACTCTACAGGGCAAGCCAAGACATAATATGAAAAGATTAAACACTTGCTAGTGGCCTTTAACTCGACAATTAACACATACCGACGACGCATTGTCAATTAACAATGGTAATTTCCATTCTTAGGTCAATATGATATATCCTGGTGAGCTTGAGATAAAAGATACCACATAGTCTGACACATCTATTTAATATTTGGATATTTTACTGGAAAAATACCTTAATGGTATTCTAACAACCAAGCTCTTTGATAAACGTGATGACTTTAACTTTACTATCGTCAACTTTCCTTACCTTATATGTATATGCAGCAATATACCTTCATCACCTGCATATGGAGTTTATATATCTCAGTTGATTCGATACGCAAGAGTATGCTCTGTGTATGAACTATTTCTAAAACGAGGTAAATTATTGACAAACAAGTTGTTGATACAAGAATGTCAACAGTCTCGTTTAAACTTATCGTTCCCCAAGTTCTATGGTCAATACAATGACCTTGTCAGCAAATACAATTTATCATTGAGTCAAATACTGACTGACGTTTTTCATACTAACTGTAATTCCATTGTTTATACACTGAATTAACGACGGATTTTTCCATTATTTTCCGATCAAGACAGAGAGTACACGGCGGTTGTGACGGGTTTTCAGGCAATGCTCACTCCTCCATGGCACCTGACCCCACTTCTGATGTTTAGAGGTCCGTGTTTGCTCTGCTCCTATTTAGTATTGCTTTACGGACATTTGTTCTTGAATACTCTTCGTTATCTCAATATATTTCATTTGAAAAAAAAAGTATGGGAGACAAGTTTGTGCACGTGGACCCATGTTTGGTTTTTAAAAAATTCCGTCTGGTCCCGAATTAAAAAAAAAAAAATTTAAACCCTTATGATACATCTACAGGACATTCCCAGTTCTTTTCCAAAAGATAAGTTGGCTACCACAAAAAAAGTCAAAGAAGTTCTTGAAACCAGGTTTTATCAATATACATTGTATGTCCTTTTTTATGCCCGTATGGTGATGGTCGAAAGTGTAATTATAGGGGGGGGGATTTTGTTAAGGAGCTAAATTATCCTTTTGGATATGATTGAGAATGTCCTGCAGAATTGTACGAAGGTTTTGGGAAAAATTATTCTTTTGTACAAACTCTTTTTCAACCCATTTATTCTTTTGTAGAAACTCTTTTCTTCAACCCAGTTTGATCCCAGTGATTTTCTCTTTTTTTTTTATCTTTCTTGAACATTTCAAGATTCCAGCCACTACGTGTATATTCCAAAAGATGAATTGGCTACTGCTTAAATTGTAATAATAATTTAGGAATGATTTTTGTAAATGAATTATTTACCTGGAATCCTTTAAAAAGGTTTCAGAATTTTCATTTTCATTCTGGGTATCAATGCTAAGTTTGTTTGTTTAAGTCCCTTTTGAGAATTTTTCACTCATTTTGATATGTCAGGTGTGCTTTTGAAGGCAAATTTTTTACGTACGTAAGGGCATATCTGTCTTATGACGACTTGAAATTAATCCAAATTATTTTTTTTAGATCTTTGGGTCAATAGCGGGGCTAGAAAAAATATGCAACAAAAGAATTTGTAGATGGCGACCAGTTTAAACTATACAGAATTGGACCATAAAACGCTGACCTCTAAAACATCAGAGGTGGGATCAGGTACCATGAAGGAGAGAGTATTCCCTACCGACCGGTCACACCGGCCGTGTGCTCCTTGTCATGATCATTTGTTTTTCTGGATTTACAAAATGTAAAGTTAACTTTTTTTCTTCAATTTCTAACTAAGAATTGGTATTAAATGGAATCATTTGTCAAAAACATGGTAATTATATATGACATTGGCTAGTAAGGGCAATTGGTGTGATTAATATGACTTAAAGAGGGAGTCTCGTTCTTTATGTCTATCATTGATTAATTTAAGTGATAGAAAGATGCACGTTTTACTGAAGCTGCTAAATAATTACATTTTTCTGTAATACTGTATTCACTTTACTACATTTTTTAAAATTCTTTCAGTACAGAACTGCATCATTAACACCGCTATAAAAACGTACTACTATTTCGGCGCTCATTGCATAGCCCTTCGTGTCTACATGGTTAAAATACTAGTAGTAGTTAAATCTGGGCTGGTAACGGTTTCCCCTGAGGTGATTTAGGCACTATGATTTCACATCAGTTCATTAATGCGCAACTAAAACGATTTTACATTGCTTCGACTTGTAATGTGATTTGTAGAACAAATGAAGCTACATTAATCTAGATGCAATTATCACTTCCCTCGTAGAAAAGATTTTAACACATTAGAGAAAAGATTTCTGGGCCATTGTCTTTGTTTAATTTCCTACGTTGCATATTGTGTGTTTGCTTCATGATCTTAAAACTTGGATACATAACTTTACCAAATGTTATCTTTTTGAGCTGTTGCAGAAAAACCATTTAATAAAGTTAGAACAGTCAATCTCTAAATTAAGTATCTATTTCTGACCTATATAATTATACTTATGTTTCTTATTAGCACACAAATATATATTCTCTTTTCCCCGAATTTCCTTTTAACAACCTTAAATCCTAGCTTGATAGGAATGCCCGGATAGAAATGTGGGTAGATGTGGTTCTGAGATTTGAAAAAAGATTTTTACATATAGAAATGAAGCTCTAGACAAAAAGACCAATCTTCCCTTAAAGTTTTCTTTTCAAGGCCAGAACTTAGGAACATGAAAACAATTAAGAAATAGAGATGGACAATTCGATTTACATTTTATAAATGAAAAAAATAGGCATGGAAATTATTGCGTTGTTTTGGTCAGAACTGCAATTTTTTTTTTTAATTTGGAACAATTTGTCTTGTATGATCCAATGGAGCATACCGATGGGGCGGTTTTTAATTTAATTGCTCATTTGAATTACCACAAAGTTATTTCAAAGAACTAGATTACAAGATGTTTTGCTCATATCCTAAGATTTACATAATAATGCCAATCCCTCTTTACACTGCCTCTTGACCTTTATAATTTTACTGTGAGCTGCTGTCACTGATTTCTCAGATAGACTGACATAATACACTGATAATGCCGATTTACATGTATTCTATGTCCTCAGTCGACATTTTTCTGCCAGTCTTTGAGTATTACCAGGGGTTTTCACTGGAGAGCTTCGCATGTCTCACGGAGATAGGAATTTCTTTAAGCAGAACTTATGAGTAATTACTTTCTGAGACGTTGCTTTTGTGGTTATTGTACTGAAACTGTCAAACACAGATATATTTTGTCAAAAAAATATGATTGAGCTTTGAAGTGTATATATGGGAAGCACAATGTGTCTATGCAGATGATAATGGACTACCCCTTCTTTCTATTGCATGAAAGGATTGAGAAATGGGTTGCTTTATATCCCACAACAAGTATATTAATATTAAGTACTTTTAACTTTTTTCTATTTTATTTTGTATCTTATGAATTTTTATATATATTTCTTCAACATAAAACTAGGAAAGTGGATCATCCTGACATCCACATATAATATTACTGGTATTTACTATATATTCACTGTATTTTTATCAAATGGATTAGAGTAAGTAAATAATTATTCATCATGTACTCTCATATAGGGACATCCTAAGTTACAAAACACATAATGTGAGTTCTTGAAGTAAGGCTTCAATAAAAGTAATGATTTAATAGAACAATTACTTCCAACAATGCCTTGCCAATCAAAATAGTAAGACTTTGAGACTTGTGCATGCATAATTGCTTGTCTTTCATCTGACGAATGGACTGATCTAACATTTGATTAATTTTGAATCTTGTGTTTACATGTGCAAAAAACACAGGCAATATTTACTATTGTAAGAGATAAAGCTGGTTGATACATCTAAATGTCGAACTAAAGGACACGGTAAGAGTTTCCTTCTTATTTGGTATTTCAGAATAAATTCTGCTTCAAAGGTCCTCTAAGAAAGGAGTACAATTAGTGTACAACGCAATTTTAACAGATTGTTAGAGGACTTAGTATTTGACACACCACAAGATCTGCCACGTCTATTGTTATCTGACTATAGACGAAAAGGGCGAACTATAACAATCTGTATGACGCTATAGTCCAATTTCTATATTTTTATTACATGAATATAAAATTATTAGTTGTATTTTAGATAGTCATTTTGGAAACTGCTTGACAGAGCACTTATAATCTTACTTTAAAAATACATTTGATTCCTTTATAAAAAATTTAACACATTCTAGAATAAAGTCATTGCAGTTTTTGAAATTAATTTCGATTGTCTAAATTTGGTCATTACTTGAGAGACAAAAGTAAATTTCCAGGCAACATCAATTTGATGCTGCAAGGTATAATAGTTCGTTTGTTTTCATACCCCCGCTTGAAATGTGGGAGGGTATATAGTAATCGGTATTTCCGTCCGTCCGTCCGTCCGTCCGTCTGTTACGCTTTGGGGTACCCATCTCTTATCCGCAACTCCTCTTATACCACTGAGTGAAATTTAATGACTCTTTCACAGAATCTTTATTACATATTGCCATTGTGCACCTCCTATTTTACTTTTTGATCCGACACATATTTTGGGTTTCCCGGCCACAACAAAACATGGACTTTTCCATTATAACCATATGGGAGGCGGGGGTATCATTTAGTGAGCTCATTGCTCACAGTACCTCTAGTTTTTAAGGGGGCCGCCTATAGTTTTATTGTGTGAAAACTACAATAGCGAAAGTCTTCATTTTTATACCATATATAACTTGCATTAACTTCAGTGCACACGCAAAGAATGGGGAAAATCTACCGTCCAGGTATTTTTGAGGGACCGTCTCAAAATACAAGTACATTTACTATAGGATTATATAGAAAAATGCCAATTTTTAGCACTTTAATGCAAATTATACAAATACTACAATAGACATTTTGTTCAAACTATAATATTTGATGAGTAAAACTATATTATACAATATATGTAAGAAACACAAAATTCTACCGTCTTGTTACCAGGGGGGAGAGGGGGGGCATCTCAAAATGTAAAAAAAAAAATTTAGCAAATAATACCATTTTTATAGAGTATTACAAAATATGACGTACACAATGGATTCACATGGAAACATAATAAAAATATTGGAGATATTCTCAAATTTCTATGTTTCAAATTTCAAGAGCGTATGTTTATTACTTTTTCTTTAATTATATTTTTATTACTCCTTTCTTTAGGAGCTACAGATTATCATAACGTCAAAAACACACGGCAACGCCATCAACCTACCTATCAATTGCAAATTCGGTTATATCAAATTGTAAATACATTTTTATACCTATTTTTCTTAATTTTGTTTTATTTTAATAATTAAGCGAAAAAAGTTGCATTTAGACAGTAAATACGCTTCATTTTACTATGATGCGCGAAATATTGCGCAATGGATACTATAGTCGGCCCCCTTAAATTAAATCTGTTTAAATCTGAATTATTTCAGCGCAATATAGCAAATTATTATAGTGCCTTTATCATGCCTTTACTTTATGTTCAAAAATGAGCCACCATAAAACAAAGTTTCATTTGTTTTTGTAAGTCTACCTTTTTGTGGGTTTATGAAGAGAATTGTTTTTTTTAACCGAATGTGTATTTTTATCGTTATATTTTAATGACTAATGTCTAATTCTTTCTGTCAAAGCGAAGGAAACAAAACTATTTTAAGCCAGTAGAGAAATTGTATTTTCAACACTGAATTGTCTTTACTATCCCCCCTACAAGTATATATTATACATTATACATAAGTATTATACACGAACAAGGTTTGTATCTTCATTGTTTTTTATAAAATAATCCGTATCCCATTTTAGTGGGTCGAGGATTCCTTTATTTCCCCTAGGGTAAATTATAAAAAAAATAACCTAACTACAGTGTATTTTAACTCCCCTGAGGAAAATGTTGAAAATTAACTTACTACTAATCAAATCTACGTTCACGATACAACTTACAGTCGTCCTCAGAACAGCTCAATATTATTTTTTTATCACTTAATAGTGGTAAGCAAAACAGAGACTCCATCGAGCACTCTGTCCATATCAATGGAATATATTCTATTTCAGTGCTATAATATGAGGTATTTATCACAATAACATCTAAAATTCATTTGATTTTATTTGTCCCCGCTTTCACTGATAATTGGAGGGTTTAACTTCGGTCTGTCTGTCTGTCTGTCTGCCCGTTCCTCTGTCTGTCTGTCTTTCTCTCATTGTATAAAACGTTTGTTTCCGGGCGATATTTCAAAAAGCCCGTAAGCTTTTGCAATAAATTTTATATCACATTGCTTTGTGATAAATAATATCACTATTATTTTTGAAATGAAATTTTTTTTATCACACATCTTATGGTTTACGAAAGATCTCTTTTGATTTTAAGGTCAAAAATCATATTTTTCAAATATCACATTACCAAAATCAAGAACATGAAAAAACCTTTCTCTTTTTCCATATAAAAATGGAACTGGTAAATTTACTTACCTTGGTCATTGGTCAATTGCAAAATCATTTTGTTTAAAAAATTCTAATTGTACACTCAAGTACTCTGAAGTTGATATTTAAAATATGCTTGAGTTTCTTATTAACAATATCTATGTAATTTATGGAGAAAAAGGTCTTCCAACAATCTGTTGAAATTCCAATTAGTATCGACTGCGCTCCGTTATTAGCAATCCTATTTTTTTACTCATATGAAGCAGAATTTATTCAAAATCTTATACCTGAGAAATAAGAATCACTTGCTGTTGCATCCAATTCGATATTTTGATATATCGACGACATTTTATCAATTAACAATAGTTATCTCCATTCATCCGCTCATGACGACATGACATCTCCCTCTGAGCTTAGCTTGAAATAAAAGGTATCACAGACTCTAATAAATCTGTTTCATAACTGGGTGTTTTACTAGAAAAAATACGAAAATTTAAGCTTAACAACTAAGCTTTATGATAAACATGGTACTAGTAACTTTAACTTTTCAGTTGTCAACTTCCCTTACTTATTCAGCAATATACCATCATTTTATTAGATACACAAAAGTATGCTTTATGTATGAACAAATTCGAAAACGATCGTAGTTATAGACAAATTAGTTGATATAACATGTAACAGTATTTACAGTATCGTTTAAAGTTATCATTTCGTAATTTTTATGGTCGATACGATGACTTTGTCAACAAATACAATCTATATCTATTGAAATGCTGTCTGACGTCTTTCGTACTGATCGATTGTGAGGCCGTTTTCACACTGAATCGTCTACGGATTTTTTCTTTACACTTTCAAGTGCATTATTAGAAAACCAGGGGGACTCTAAATACGTTGACGAGAATAGTTCAATGATCGAAGGTATAGTCCCACCGTTCTCGCCGCAGCAGGTATGTAATATTATCACACGTCTTAGCTGAGGGTTCTTTCAGTATTGTACAGGATAATGATTTCCCTATCTACAGAAAATCACACTGTATTAACAAATAACCCAACTGAGACAGACAATGAGTCTCCCCCGGTCAAAAGATAATAAGAAAATATGACTGTCGTTACGACCAATGAAACTAATTTGAAGATGAGATTCAGAGTATCATATTGAAAAGACCATGTCAACAGCTGGAACAAGGCAAAGCCTCTAGAAATCAGCATAGATCTTCATCAAAGTGTATACAATTTTTTCCATGAAAATCCATCAATGGAAATAAATAAGCCGGTCCATCGAAAAGAAATAAACAAGGTTCCAGTGATCCAAATTACGATTGAACAAATGAGACTTTCAGTGTTTGAAAATTCTGCAGACAATTGCTATCTCTGATAATTGGTTGAAAAAACATATTTCTAAATTCTAGTGATTAAGACAATAAGAACTAGAACTAACCACTATATTGCAAGATAAACGATACTTTAACCTTTCCGTCTTCAACATCTCTTTAGATCTTTGGTTATCTAACGTCTCTTTAGATCTTTGTTAGCTAACTATCTTTAGATCTTTGGTTATCTAAGGTCTGCTTAAGTCTTTCGTTAGCTAACTTCTGTTTAGATATTGGATGGCTTCTCTTGTTAGCTAACGTCTGTTTGGGTCTTTGGTAGCTAACGTCTGTTTGGGTCTTTGGTAGCTAACGTCTGTTTGGGTCTTTGGTGGCTAACGTCTGTTTGGGTCTATGGCAGCTTCTTTGGTTAGCTAACGTCTGTTTGGGTCTTTGGTGGCTAACGTCTGTTTAGGTCTTTGGTAGCTAACGTCTGTTTGGGTCTATGGCAGCTTCTCTTGTTAGCTAACGTCTGTTTGGGTCTTTGGTAGCTAACGTCTGTTTGGGTCTTTGGCAGCTTCTTTGGTTAGCTAACGTCTGTTTGGGTCTTTGGTAGCTAACGTCTGTTTAGGTCTTTGGTAGCTAACGTCTGTTTTTGTCTTTGGTAGCTTCTGTGGTTAGCTAACGTCTGTTTAGGTCTCAATTTAATGACATCAGTCTCACTTACACCGAAGGATTTAATAGCAGCAATCTAGCAGAGACATAGATCAAAAGAGAGATCATCTAAGTTTTATGGCCCCGGAGTCGTTTAGGCTTTAATTAATTTTACATAAATCTCGTCAGGTCTTTTGTTAGATAACGTCTATCTAAGTCTTTAGTGAGTTAACGTCTAATTAGGTCTGGTTAGTTAACCAATGTCTATCTGTGTCTTTAGTTTAAAAAACCGTTAAATATCGATTTAACAAACATCTACATGGATGTTTTTTTAATTTATTTTCCAGATCCTATTCTATTACAACATATAATCTTGCATCTCTAGAAGAAAAAAATAAGAGAACTGCAAGGGCAGGGATGGGACCCTGACTAACCTCTTTCTTGACAATAATTTTGTTCAATGTCATTACACAAGTTAAAAGAAAAGTTTTGAATACATTTACTTTCAACAAAGTATATTATTATAGACACCATGAATTAAGGTATAAATTACATATTTGAGTATCGTTTATCGGCAAGGATTATGACAAGCCCTTTTACTTTTAATTCGTGAAATAAAAATTTTCTTTCAATAAGAGAGATACCGGTATATCTCTAGCATAGAGAGATATCTCTTTAGCTTATAGAGATATCTCTTTAGCTTATAGAGATATCTCTTTGACTAATAGAGATATCTTATACCTAGAGAGATATCTCTTTAAACAAAAGAGATATCTCTTTTTGTAAGAGAGATATCTCTTTTTGTAAGAGAGATATCTATTTTACTTTGAGAGATATCTTTATAAGCTAGAGAGATATCTCTTTAATCGAGAGAGATAGCTCTTAAAGTTAGAGAGATATCTCTTTAACAATGTTAAAAGAGATATATTTCCTTGTTAGAGAGACATCTCTTTAGATTTTCATAAAGAGATATCTTTCTAAGCTAAAGAGATATCTCTTTCCAAGTCATCCTTAAAATAGAATAATTAGTTCTCCCCTTTAAAACAAAAGCGAAACAGGAAGTAAAGTCTATGGAATAATTTCGCTGTTATAAGAAAAATGACTTCGAGGAGCATGCAATACCCAGAATAATATATATAAATATTTCATATATGTACTATGTAGACAAAACTGCTATAAATCCCCCGTTTGAAACAACAAACAATAATGGCAACTTCATTGATAAAAATACTTTAAGTTTAATATTCAGGAAACGAAAGTAAGCATAAAATCTCAATTAAATGCAATAGACCGAATTTTCTCAGCTTATGAAATAATCAACTATTACTAATTTGAAATCTAGACAACACTGAATAACTTGTCATGTTTAGTAAAGCTATAATGTAGTATATCATGAATATGTCGAAGTTTGAAAATACCTTAATGTACTTCCGTGAATAAAATGCTTACTTCCGGTAAAGGGAGAAGTCATTTCAAATGGAAAATAAATAAAAATAATGAAGAGAGATATCTCTTTGAAAAAAAAGAGATAGCTCCTCTTGCTTGAGAGATATATCTTTTAGAAAAATTTGAAAGAAATCTCTTTAAATTTGAGAGATATCTTTTAAGATAAACTAAGAGAGATATCTCTTTTACTTTAAGAGATAGCTCTTTAACTTGGAAAGATATCTCCAAAGGTAACAGAGATATCTCTGTAGGTGAAAGAGATATCTCTTTCTCCCTGAGAGATATCTCTTTTCACAAAAAAATATCTTTCAGGGAGAAAGAGATATCTCTTTCACCTAGAGAGATATTTCTCTTCAAAAAAGAGATATCTTTCTAAGTATAAGAGATATCTCTCTAAGTTTAAGAGATATCTCATTCTCATAGAGATATCTCTTAGAAATGAGAGATATCTCTTTAAGTTGAGAGATATCTCTATTTTTTAAGAGATATCTCTCTAAAATGAGAGATATCTCTGTAATTTTAAGATAAATTTTATTTTCTGAATAAAAAACAAAAGGGCTTGCCACAAAGGATACTCTCTTTATTGTTGGCCGCGGTAGAATATGTGACTGTAGTTGAAACAGAAAAAAAAGTATCACACGTATCAGAGAGTTTTAATCTTGAAGTAAAATGATCTATAGAATTAACATTACTTGAAAACGTCAACTTTTATCGCCTTTATATAAAAAATTAAAAAAATCACACAAGAACACATGGTTTTGACTTTGCATATGACTGCTGAAAACGTGAAAAAAGGCAATATATTGTCGATTTTTACACATCAATTGACCTTTTCATAAAAGATCTCAGTCTATTTTAAGATTTGAGATTAATCTCAAGTCAGCTTCATTAAACCATTCTATTGAGAACGAGAACAAATGAACACATGACTTAAATTATTGTCTTTGGTGACAGTAATGACAGTTTTTGCACTTAAGACTTTCTAAAACTTGTAGGTTTGGAAAAGGAGCTTTATCGCAAGTTGTCACTTAAAAAGAAAAAAAATGCCTTTTTGTGAAAAATAAACAGACTGGTGGAGGATCTTTATCAGATGAACTAATGGATCTTTATTTTCCTCTCATCCTCTCTGACTTCAGAATGTTTATCACCTGTCAAACTTTTGACCAAGAGAATCATTATATAGCACTTGTTCGTACGTGCTGGAAAGTCGAAAAGTACATCATACTAGTCTTGTAAACCTTAGGGTGGGAATAAGCGCAAATTACCAAGATTAAAATGGATTGTTTCAATAAATTCGTCCTTTGTTAACACACGTTCTTCAATAATAAAATACATATACCTTGCATTTTGAATATACAGATTATGAACTTGGAAATATGACAAACGTTTTTGTTTGCAATAAATATTAAAAATCAATTTATCAAATACATTGTTGAAAAGGACTGAATTATATTTTTATAATTTTTATATTCTGGAATTGGTCATCTACAGTCGGAAAATAACGGGAAAATCCAACGACAATTTAGTGTGTATATAATGGCCTAACAATTAGTATCAAAAACATCAGTCAGCATATGACGTAATGATAAATTATATTTGCTGAACAGCTTCTTGTATCTACCATAGAACTTACCAAATGATGACTTCAAACGAGACTGCAGATTTTCTTGTTTCAGCAACTTGTTTGTCAATAGTTTACCTTAATTTATAAATTGTTCATACGCTGGGCATGCTCTCGTGCATCGAATCAACTGGGATGTATAACCCCCGTATGCAAATAATGAATGTATATTACTGCATAAGTAAGGAGAGGTTGACAATTGTAAAGTTAAAGTCATCAAATTTATCATAAGGCTTAGTTGTTAGAATACCAATAACATATTTTCAAGTAAAATGTATAAATATGAAACAGATGTGTCAGACTCTGTGGTGTATTTAATTTCAAGCTCACTGGGATAAAGTATGTTTAAGATTTTGATAAAATTCTGCTTCAAACGAATACAAATATAGGTCTGCTAATAACGGGGCGCAATTGGTACCCATTGGAATTCCAATAGATTGTTGGAAGACCTGGTCTCCAAAAACCACATAGATATTGTCAGAAACTCAAGCATCTTTTTAATATCAACTTCAGAGTACTTGTGTGTACAATCAGAATGTTTTTAACATACTAATTTTGCAAATGACGAATGACAAGATATGTCAATTTAAGAGTTCCATTTTCATTGAAAAAGCAGCTGTCAATGATATAAAAAAAAACCTGGACTTAAAAAATTAATTGTGGGAAATGGTTGTATATGAAGTTGAAAAGTCGGAGGTTTTCATGCTATTGAATATGTTAAAATTTTGTGATTTCAAAGTTTCCAAAAGTTCCTTAGTATTTTTAAGTATCCACATCTGATTTACAACACTTCTCGAGTATATTTTTGCACAGTACTTCAGAGGTTTCTCCTTCATTACTGTTAAGATTTTAGTGAGGAGTAAAGAAAGAATCTTGGGAGAACATTTACTGGAACCCGCTATGTACCGTATCTTGTTTGTAAAGATTGTAAAGATTGAAGTTTTGGATTTCCAATGCATATATATGGTCATCGTCGGAAACCCACGGGTGATCTCGTCTTTACTTATCACCCGTGGGCAAACTCGCCGAAAAATCGTCGTATGTAATTAAATATGCATGGGTCATTTGATTGGCCGCATTACAGAATCGCGATGCGTAACAACGAATCACAGTTCACGTTACGTATGCAAGTTCGGCATTGCCAAAAACATGAAAAACTCATTCCGTAGTTAACACAGCTGATAAATCCACTCACCGGTGCATTTTGCAGTTAGAAAGAGGTACTCCTTCATAATTCTGACGGATGTTAATGTCAGTGACCTGTATGAATTGATTTTCATTGTTTTAAATCAAACTTCGCACGTTTTAACGAGCGTCAAAATATTTACCATAAATAGCAAAGTAATAAACGTATTTTTCAAAATTGAAGAGTTCCAACTTTCTGATTGGTTGACTTAAAACAACAAATTAGCATATTTTACGGCGATATTTCGGCGAGTTTGCCCACGGGTGATAAGTAAAGACGAGATCACCCGTGGGTTTCCGACGATGATATATGGTAGTTCAAATCCATTTTGGTTGTTTTGAATATTAAAGATATTAAAAACTGACACATGATTTTGAAGAATTTCCTCCTTAGAAAGGGAACTATGAGTATAAGTTGGATTACCACTGGTAGAATTGAATCCCAGTTTCCCTTAATTAAATACAATCTAAATAAAAAGCCTTACAAACAACATTTTACCCATTTTGACAACGTGTCAATGTCTTCTTTTTCATGTTTTCCCCATCGTCTGGTGTAATCTTCAACAGAATCCATTATGCGTATTTATGAAATTACTCACCAGTAATAAAGTGTCCAGCAGGACTGTAATTGTAGGGTACGGAAGCCCGTTGGTGCCACGTACGAAAAATATTTTATCTGGCGGCCGCCACTTGTATATCTGGCGGCCGCCAGATAATTAAGTGGCGGTCGCCACTTATTATTTGGCGGCCGCCACATAATTTTTATGGCGGCCGCCACATAATTTATCTGGTGGCCGCTATATAACATCTGGCGGCCGCCACATATTTTTCTGGCGGCTGCTATAAAATATCTGGCGGACGCCACTTATTATTTGGCGGCCGCCACAAATTTAATTGGCGACCGCCAAATATTTATCCGGCGGCCGCCACTTATATATCTGGCGGCCGCCACATAATTTATATAGCGGCTGCCAGATAACATCTGGCTTCCTGATGCGTGCGCATGTTTTAATGTGTGGTTTTAGTGGTGGATACAGTGTTAAAATTATAATAGCAACATCAATCAACCAAACTTGTTAGAGATTTATTATGAACCAACACTCCAATCTACACTTCTAGTAGAGATGTTTTTGCATAGAGCAGATTAATATTTGATTTGAATTATGCAAGTATTTGTAGAGTGTTTCGATTATTAAGAAGCCTCATCAGGGGTCACGGACATAAATCATGGTGTTTGCTGCAAGCTATGATTGGTTGAGAATTAAATAAGTTTTGCATTTTGGATTTCTAAGAATGGTGTTCCAGTATTTCAGAATTCGTTTTTTATCATTTAATTTTTTATCAATAAGCAGCGGTTGTGTCAACATCCATCTTCTTAACCCAATAACACTCACCTTTTG
>PRKT01000006.1:2347398-2365470 GCA_003671525.1 Saccostrea glomerata | reverse complement strand
CCCCCCCCCCCCCCCACCCCTGTTGCTACGTGCCTGGGTGAAGAACATAAAAGGAAGGAGGATTGAGTTTCTATATACATGTATCTAGGCTCTGCCAAGTTTTCTGGTAATTAAAACGTGTGGATGCAATAGTCGATGTTTATTTATAGGAAATACGTGATGTAGTCTTCAACTTGAAATAAGGTGGAATACAAGACTCGACCCTTTTGTGATTAAGAATATCACTAATATTAACCCCGTCAATTCCCCTGATGGCATATTAGTGTTTAAGGACAAAACGGGTTGTTATAGCTGAATTTCCTCTGTAAAACGTGCAAGTTTAAAAAGCCTATGATTTGTACTATCCATAACAACGGACCGGAGCCTGTATTCTGGTTTCAAGGAATACAAAAATGGACTTTCTTCAACCTTTTCAGATTATTTTTAAAAAAGTTTCAAAGAGAAGGAGTATGTTTGGTGCAGATATCGAATGTGAGGCAAACCTTACTGTTAAAGCCTTAGTGTTATCGTTTCCTATGAATAAACAAGAGGCCCATTGGGCCTTATAGGTCACCTGAGCATTATGCAACAACTTTCCAGTGATTGAATTTGATTCATGTTTAAGCCAGATGCTATGGCATTCACAATTTTGAAAGGGGCACCATTGATCATCATAACAATACACTTAGTAGTTGCTTAGTTTGTTTACTTAATACCCATACACAGGGTAGGGGAACAAAAATGCATTTCAACTTATCAGTAATATTCAGCAATAATCAGTAGTGCCCCTACCACACATGAACCCCTGACACTTAAGCCTTGATATTTGATCAATACTAAGGAGCAGATTTCAAACCATTCATTCATTTTCAGAATATAAGTACAGTACCCCCCTCTTTGGTACCCCTGACCCTGGGGCCTTAAAAATTCATAATTCTGGAAGATTAGGGCCCTTGTCCATCATAACTATATAGGTAGTTCATCTGCTTAATACCCTGGAGCAGAGAAGAAAATTTTCAAAGATTTAATGTATTTTCACTATATAATCAATAGAGCCCCACCCTAACACCAGAACCCTTGACCTTGGGGCTATAAAATTCACAATTTTGGAAGAGGCATTCTTGCTCATCATAACTATGTACTTAGATAGTTTATTTAATACCCAGAGCAGAGAAGAAGATTTTCAAAGAATTCATTTATTTTCACTATATAATCTATAGAGTCCCACCCTAACACCAGAACCCCTAACCCTGGGGCCATAAAATTCATTATATTGGTAGAGGCACTCTTGCTCATCATAACTATGCACTTAGTTAGTTTATTAAATACCCAGGAGCAGAGAAGAAGATTTTCAAAGAATGCATGTATTTTCACAATATAATCTATAGAGTCCCGCCCTAACACCAGAACCCCTGACCCAGGGGCCATAAAATTCATTATTTTGGTGGAGGCACTCTTGCTCATCATAACTATGCACTTAGTTAGTTTATTTAATACCCAGGAGCAGAGAAGAAGATTTTCAAAGAATTCATGTATTTTCACTATATAATCTATAGAGCCCCCCCTAACACCAGAACCCCCTGACCAAGTGGCCATAAAATTCACAATTTTGGTAGAGGCACTCTTGCTCATCATAACTATGTACTTAGTTGGTTTATTTAATACCCAGGAGCAGAGAAGAAGATTTTCAAAGAAATAATGCATTTTCACTACCTACTTATTTAGCCCCGCCCTAGCACTAGAACCCCTGACCCCAGGGCCATGAATTTCACAATTTTGGTAGAGGACTCATTGTTGATTACAATCATGCAAACAGTTTGACTGCTTGATGTCAAGGAGTAAAGAAGAAGATTTTTAAAGATTGCATTAATTTTAGTGGTTATGGCCCCACCCCTCAGGCCCCAGGGAGGCAGGGATAATGAAATTCACAATTTTTGTTCCCCTTCATCCGTAGATGCTTTGTGCCAAATTTGGTTGAAATTGTTTCAGTGGTTGCAGAGAAGAAGCTGAAAATGTTCAAATGTTAACACATGACGCACGACAACGGACGAAAACGGATATCAATAGGTCACCTGAGTTTACTCCGGTGACCTAAAAAATTACCTCTGAGTATCCAAGTATTGAAAACAAGCTTTCTGAAATTGAAATGGTCTTCACCAGGACTATTTCCCTCGGCGCGCTGCGCCTCGGGAAATAGCCCTGGTCAGTTGGTAACTGGAATCTTGCTAACTCCCTCAATGATATACTTTTTAACTGTTTTATTATACCGATACAAATAGAGGATTACGAATGGCAGGGAAATAGCTACAAAACAAACGCACGGGGAATAAATCCATTAACATATTAGACAGATACAAAAGTAAAATCTAGAGGATTACAGATAACGGGGGAATTAGCTTCCGAAGCAGGGATTGGCTCATTTAACTAACACATGGGGAATTAGACCATTCACTGAGATTTCTAGGGAATTATTCACATTTTACTGCCTTACTTTTTAGGAAAAAATCAGTAGAGGTATAATAATAACTAACTGTGACATCATAATGTGAATGACAAAGACAATGCCTTATATGAGAAAGTATTGAATTATTTGATAGTATTTTAAAAGTTAGAAACATTGATATTTGGGGACATTTCTAATACTGATTTTAAAAAATTATAAGACAAGTACAGCCTTCTGTTTTTGGTACAATCCCTAGATATGTAAACCTGAAAGAAAGCATATCAACCTCGCACTTCCTCCTCCGTCGCTATGCTCTCCTTAAGTTGATACATATAAGGACTGACCTCATCAGAAGGCTATAATGGTATAATATTCTTTGATCATATTTTGAATTATTTTCTATTTATGCTTTCCTCAGATCTTTATTACAATGTTACTACTGCGTGATCCTTACTTGAATACTTCAAACAAAAAAGAATGAAACACAATAACAAAGATGAACAAATACATGTATTCATGCAATGAAACATCTGCAATAATTTTAAAACATTTTTTTTTCTATTATATGTTCTTCATTTCACATTCAGGAACATTCATAAGTCTTTTTTCACAGTAAGCAAAGATAAAATAGTGTTTGTATGTTAGGCTGATACAGACGGAGAGTAGTTCCGAGAAATTCTGTCAAAGTCACTCTCCTGTCAAAACAAAAAGATCATATTAAGTACGAACAATTAGAAATACTTTAACTTGCTTTTGATTTAAATAGGTACTTTATGTTAAACTAGAGGCCCATGGACCACAAAACAAACATGATTCACACTGCCTTTGCAGATTTTGAAGATTCTTCCCTTTATTTCAAATTTAACTTAATATTGGTGTTCCTACTAGGCCTCAAGGGGTTATGACAGAATTTACACAACACTGAGATACTTTCACATCAATAAGACTATGGCCTTACTGTTCTGTAGTAAATTTCTAAAGTTTTTTTTTCCATATACTAGTATTATGCAAAATCTTTTCTCTAATTTAAGCCCATCCAAATCCTGGGGTCCAGCGATTGATTGATTGATTCATTGCTACTCTTTAAATAGATTTTTTTTTTTTTTGCATATCTTTATTGTTTGTACTTTTTCATTACTTTTCATGTAGAAAAAATCTATATCTAGAACATGGTTTTCTAGTATTGGACTTTGATAAATGTTTGTGCTGACCTTTTGTAAATAATCCCGGACAAATGGATGATTGCGATGAGAGTCCTTCAGCTGCGATACATATCTGTTACTGACCTGTCAATATAAAAGAAATTCTCAAACAGTAATCCCCAAAATGATAATTACTAGTACACGGTATTTAAGCATATTTAAATAGAAATTTACTAATGCAATAAAAGTGTTTTGCATGCAATTATTTTTTTCAGGTGAGAACAAGTTTCATTTACATCATAATTTAATATGATTATAATTGACACTTATACATTATTTACATTCATTTCAGTAAATAAAATAATCCCATGTCTATAAAACTCACGAACCTCTGGTGGTTTTCCAACATGCTGCGTTAAAACAATCATGTTCACAAGAGTTTCTGCATTATTGGAGTCCTTCAATAAAACATATCTCATTTCATCATCCAAATATATACATATATTCATATTCAAAAAATTATTTTCCCTTGGTATAGGGATAAAATAAAATCCAAATTCAAATGACAGACTCAAACTTTTATCTAAAGCGCTTTTCCCCATGCAGGCTCATCAGTATATTCATATATACATGTATGAATAAATATTTATTAAGTTTGAATTAAACTTACTTTATAAATGTTGATAATTACATTATTTTATTCTACCTAATACAGGGTTGGAAGGGGGGGGGGGGGTTGTCCCATTTTATTTTATTTTCATTCTTTCATACTTGAAAACTTTTTCCTTGTTTTGAAAATTGTCCAGACAGAGTTTTGTCATGGATATAATGATTTCTTCTTCGAATTTACTCTATATCAAATTCACCCACTTGTGACGAGAGTGAATGGGGCTATATCAAAACAGGGGAAACATTTTCCATTTTCCTTAATACCGTAAATCTTAAAGCATTACCTTGTCCATGGCCTCCTGCAGTACAGATTCGGCATCATCAAATTTGCCCTGTGCAATGTAACAGGCTGCTTGGCCATTCAATAACAGAGGTGTGGAATTGTGTTTGTCAGCCATCTCTTGGAAAATGTAATATGCATCCTGATATTTCTCCCCTCCCTATAACGCAATATAAATATATACAGGTATGAACATTTTCTATATATATCTCCCAGATACAGTTAGACTATTTAAGAATATAAATAAGGAACATGTGTCACAGACAGATTTAAGAACAATTAACCTAAATTATAATGTAACACATACCACAGCCAGGTTAAACCAGGCCTGTGCCAGTTGTGTGAGAATGCTGTCTTCATCTATCTCCTGCATTCTTTTCAGCTCTTTCCTTTAATTCAAATGAACAATTAGTTGTTAGAAATTACAAACTAGAAAAGACATATACAAGAGTATAATCTTTCAAATGATATGTCTATACCTATATCCTTAATGAAACATGCTTATATTTTACATCAAAATGATCATCTTTTTTCAAGTCAAAAAATAGAACTCTTTCATCACTTTCATCATCAAGATGACATTAAGGTCAAGATCTAGTGAATAACTTGAGACTAATTTTTTGCTGCTAGATCCATTATGACGTCATAATCAATTTCAACTTTCTCTTTCCCGTACTTTACGGCTTTAGCAGAATAATGTAGAAAATGGGGTATTTTCATGTCATTCAATTTGAAATCATATGAAAAGTAAACCGGATACCTATATTAAATTTGAACATACTAATTACCGTTTTCTGAGAGACTGTAGGCAATCTGGATACATTTCCTTTGCCGAATACGAAAGAAACTCCCATATTCATGACTGGTTTTCTTAATTTTTCATTGAAAATGACAGTTTAAAATACAGTTTTTCATCTTGTTTACCTACAAATTATGACCCGAAACACCTTATTTGACCAGGCTAAAGTTGTAAAGCATAAATAAAAGAATTTATTTCTCAAGTTTAAAAAATCTGTAGGCACCTTTCATTTACTAGATCTTGACCTTAATAAATACTGATTACAGCTTTCATACGGGAAATTTTAAACAAAGATCAGTTCTCCTGGGTTAAGAAAATTTAAGAGTAGCTCAGGAATTAAGAATAGCAGTATTAAAAATAGAAT
This sequence comes from Saccostrea glomerata, assembly GCA_003671525.1. Classification (NCBI taxonomy): domain Eukaryota; kingdom Metazoa; phylum Mollusca; class Bivalvia; order Ostreida; family Ostreidae; genus Saccostrea; species Saccostrea glomerata. Next base: position 2,359,794 of record PRKT01000006.1, on the reverse strand, counting down.
TTTTAGCAAACAGCAAATTGCTAAATTTGTGTCCTGCTTAGAATTCCAATGAGTACTGTACTTATATTTACCTTGCAAGGTCAACTCTATCTAACTTGAGTAATATCTGTATTGTAAGACCAATGCTGAAATATTGGGGGAAAAAAAATTAGTAGTTATTATTTCTGTAAGATCCATTAAGCACATTATCTCTCATCTCAAACACCACAAAAAGCATGTTACAATAGAGTTACAAGGATTATAACAAGAGGCCCAAGGGCCTTGAATTGCTCTTCAGATAAATTGTACAATCTATCACTTCTATCAGAAGCCTCCAACTCTATCAGTATCATAAGGCCCAAAATGCATCAACTGACAAAGTTTGATAATATTTAGCCAGTTAAGACAGAAGATATTATAATATCATTATAACATACATGTACCATAATTAGGTCACAGTGACCTACCTTTTGATTGAAATTTTCTGAGGACTCAAGATACATTAATTGACAAAGAATGATGATTCTTAGTAAATAAGTACCTGAGATATTCAAAAGTAGATCACCATGACCTACTTTTTGGTCGACATTCTCCGAAAACCCAAGATGCATCATCTGACAAAGCCAATAAGTACCAGATATAATTAAATATAGCCATAAAATGTCAAAAGAAGGTCACAGTGACCTACTTTTTGGTCGATGTTTCCCTGAAACCCAAGGTTCCTAAATTGACAAATTTGATGATTCTAAGCTTATAAGTACCTGAGATATTCAAAAGTAGGTCACCATGACCTACTTTTTGGTCTATATTTTTCCGAATGTCTAATGAATCTAAGCGAATAAGTGCCTGAGATACTAAAATATAGCAAACCCAAGATGCATCAACTGACAAAGTTTGATAATTCTAGGTCAATAAGTACCAGAGATACAAAATGTCAAAAGTAGGTCACCATGACCTACTTTTTGGTCGTCACTCTCCGAAAACACAAGATGCATCAACTCACAAAGTTTGATGATTCTAAGCCAATAAGTACCTAAGATACTTAAATATAGTCATAAAATGTTAAAAGTAGGTCATTGTGACCTACATTTTGTTTAAAATTTTTTAAAGACCTAAGATGCATCTACTGACCAAGTTTGATGATCGTAGGTCTGAAGGTAATAAAAATATATGTTTTAAACAATTTGAAAACAAATGCCAGCAAAATTCAAAAAGTAGGTCACAGTGACCTACTTTTTCATAAATATGTTTTAAGGTCCCAAGATGCATCAACTTACAAAATTTGATGATTCTAAGCCTCCCAGTGTCTGAAATAATGGGATTAAATGTTTTTAAAAGGATAAGTCATAAAGTTCAAAAAGTAGGTCACGGTGACCTACTTTTAAGTTGACGTTGTTCAAGAAAAAAGAGGCATCAACTGACAAAGTTTGATGATCATAGGCCTTAAAGTGTCCAAAATATGCCTTCAAATCAATTTGAAAACAAATGCCCACATGATGTTAAGTCCTCAGATGCATCAACTTACAAGATTTGATAATCCTAGTCCTTATAGTAAACAAAATATACATGTTTTTTTTTAATTGTAAATTTAGGTCAACTTTGAAGTGACCTTGAGACCATGTCCTTTGCCCAAGGGTAATTCCCCGTGCAAATTTTAATCTTCAACATATCCTGATCCTTGTATGGAAGTTTGGAAAAAAATTTGCCTGGTGGTTCTGGAGAAGAAGATTTTTTAGCAACCAGTACTTTTGGTTTTGTTTTCCTTATTATCTCTCCTTGTTTAAGGGTCCCAACCCTTAGTATAAATGGTAGCCCTTGGGCCAAGGATACCCTGTGACAAATTTGGCACTGATTGGCCAAGGGGTTCTTGAGTTATGGCCCATATTCTAAAAAGTTTACGCACACCGCACAAATGGCCATAGCATTACCTCTTTTAGCCTTTGGCTCAGAAGAGCAAAAATTCACTGGCAGGGGCCTCGTATAAATTTGATCCTTTAAGTTTAAGTTACCATTACATTTTAATCATTTAATTTAATACTTGTAGAAAGGTTTTATTAAACAGCTACAAAAATAAAACTCTACCATTCCAGTGCATCAGATTGATGTAGGGCTCTAAGTGCAGCATCACTGTTCTACAAAAAATAATATTAATTAACTCAACTGTTAAAAACTTCAAGAATATTTATAAAGAAGTTGAACAGCAAAATCAATTTTGATTATAATAAGCAGTGTTTGGAAACAAACTTTGCAGTAAAATTTGTTTATTTCAAAAACATGTATAGCAAATATACAGATATAACAAAGTTTTTCGAGATCACCTGCAATGTTCTTTTGAATCCCTTACAAATACCATATATATATATATAACGAACACCAATATTACATATTTAATGATATAGCAAACTGATTTTCTTTCCCATAGAAGTTTTAAAAAAACAAATGAATTTCATATCTTTTTTGATGAATTTCTAGTGACCTCAACTTTAAAAATATTGAACTGATACAATTCTATTTTAAAATTTAATTTATCAGAAAACTTTTGTGGTTTTTTTTTAAGTATTTTTTTTTAAAAATATTTGATACTTCCCTGAACATATTTGGTAGTTCTTCTCCAAAGAAAAAAAATTGGTGAAATTTCTTTTTATACAACTCTTTTATTGTTATATGAATAAGACAAATTTTGTACCGGTATATAAAAAGAAAATTTAAAGGTCCCTGGGACTTTACTTTAAGCAAGTTTTACTGAAAATATTAATAGTCTTTATAAAACAGAAAGTATCCTATTGCAATCCACTACTGTATGCTTAACTTCCAATTGTACAAATTACTGAACTGACTTGTTCATGGTTGTAGATGGAGGCGGCCATGACTAAGAATGTGCTGTTGGAAACATCCACACTGGCACTCATTTTCTGATCCAAGTCCCTTACTATAGATGCCCTATCAAAGATAAAAAAAAATATATATAACAGATCTCAATGAAATAAAAGCTTTCTCAAATCATTTGTTGGCTTCCAGAAATCATATAAGCTAATGACTTTACATAAACCTTGTGATGAAATTTTTTTTTTTGATAATAATGACTAGGGCTGTATCAAAATATCGATATATCGATACATATCGATATTCAAGAAAAATATCGTATCGAAACATTACTTCCAATAAGTATCAGACAAGCAGTTTTTCTTCTAATTCTGTTAAAAAGATGGGAATTTTAATCAGCAAAGCTTATATTTCACTTTTTAAAATTAAAACTGATCAATAATTATAGATTTATAAAAGAAATAACACAGTTTTTATAGTTATTATAAAAGACATAAAAATTTTAATTTAACATGTTGATTTCACATTCATTAAAAATTTCGATTGGAAGTGTTTTATTTACCGACTATGGGATAAGAACTTTGAAATGGGTAATAAAAGACTAGATTTTTCATGAAATCCATGCATTAAATGATTAATAAGCCTTTTTTGATGGACTTGTTTTAGAATCCAATATATCGCATATCGCTTTAAAAAATATTGTATCGTATCGTATCGATTTTTTTTGCTCAATACACAGCCCTAATAATGACAATATCACTGCATGTTCTAAAATTAACCAACTCTAAAAATGCAAGTGTCTCATAAAATTTAAACATGTATCATTGAAGTACAATGAAATTCTTGATAAAAATTGGGAATAAAAATAAATTTGAAACTGTTTGACTACAAGTATGTATAGCCAGGTATATTAACAAATATTATGAAAATCCATACCAGTAGTAATGGTAATTGGTAAATCAAAGAAATTTGATTAAAGGGTAGAGATCTATCAACCATATTAAGCCACTTACCTCTTGCTTTCATTGGATAGATAGTCAGCAAACATCTTAACTGCTTGCAGCTCTGGAGGGTGGGAAGAATTAATTTCATCCAAAACAACACCATATTTCCTCTGAGCCACATAAGCTCTGTACATAATAACATCCTTAGCTGTTTTAAGATCTGGGTTGGACAGCTGAAACAAATACAAGATCATTTTTAGTGGAGGAGTAGTACTTTTTATCCCATGTTTACCCCTTTATCCTGTGGATTTGACTCATTGGATATTTTTTTGATATCCCACAGTTAAGTACAGTTGGGATTTCACAATGTTTTTGCGTCACCGTAATGAAGTAAAATGAAGTGGATTCCTATACAAAAACAGTGTAAAACCTTGTTGTGAAGTATCAAACACGGGATCAAAAGAATCTCCCTTGATTTGCAGTTTGATATAACTTTTGTCCTATAACAGGTTGGGACCAATCGCCCAAATTGGATATAATAGCCTGTTTTGGATATAATATCCCAAATAGGCTATATATTTACAGTGCAAAAATTGAAAATTTTTATTTTTGCAATATATATCATAAATCGGCATCAGAACACTAAAAAAGGAATAACTTTTGGTAAGCAAGTTTTTCTGCAACCCTACTGTTTTTAGGATTGATCCCAAAGAAGTTAAGGAACTTCCGAGGGATCAATCTCCTAAAAAATGGGCATACAGGAAAACTTGTCAACCAAAAGTTATTCCTTTTTAAGTGTTTAAATGCGGATTCATGATATTTATTGCCAAAATAAAAATTTTCAATTTTAGCACTGTAAATTTATAACCCATTTGGAATATTATATCCCAAACAGACTATTATTATCCTATTTGGGCGATTGGTCCCAACTTGTATAACTTTTATCGTTGTGTGTTTTATCCCCTCGCCAAGGCTTGGGGATAGAAAAACACACAACTCGTTGGACGAAAACCATATCCAACGAAAATCATGGGAGATCTTACATATATACTATACACTAGTTAGAATAATCTAACTGTGTCTCGGTACAGGCCCTCACCACAGTTAGAATACGTCCCATATACTTGCAACGTAGCAAATCGGAGCGGATCCGCTCCGAAACGATTTTGAAGAATATAAAATGATTTGCACTGGGAATAACTACCAAAATAATCAAAACAAACCTTCTTGAGATTGCTTATGCCTTTTATCCCAAAAAATAATCCATATAAATATGTAAATCCAATTAATTTTCTCAACGTTTTTCTCTCGATTCAAATGTTTACATTCGGAACTCTCTAGATTGTTCCTAGTAAATGCACTATGCGAGTTATCGCCCGTGTTTCTTTCTGCTACATTACGAATACACGGAACGAATTCTATCGTTAAACCGGGTCCGTAGGACAATATCATTTTTAACGATAGAACATTCTATCTAACTATACACTACTTATTCGTTTTCTTTAATTATGTGACTTTTTGTCTCTATAAATTTCTGATAATGTATTTTTGTAAATAGCATAAACAAGGTATTTTGAATAGCCTAAAAGCTTTATAGATATTCCAAGTTATGTAGCTAAATCAAGAGATTGTACTGGACCTGTCAGGTGTAAATAATTTAAAACATTATCTATTTTGACAGAATAAAATGCAACATATGCGATACCGGTATTTTCCTTTCAGTGGATATATTCGTTAAAAATACAAAATAACATTTTTTTCATTTATCTTCACAATATTACCCTTAGTTTTTGACATTCATTGATGCACTGTTGATAATTCCCCGTATATAAAGCAGTTTTAATCTCAAAAAGTTCGTCAACATCTTTCTCTGTAGCCATCTTTGCTGAATTACTTAGACGCATGCGTGGCCAACGTGGAAAGTAAATCAGAATCAAGATTGCGCTTTAAATTGTAAGGGACTATCTCAAGAACTCTTCTACTTCTAATTCTACTTTAATCTCATTTTCGCAGTATTTTGCTGCTGGTTTAATTTCAGGCTTATATACAATAATAGCTGTATTTTTCATAGAATGATAACATCAACGCATGTAGATTGTAGCATTAAAATCAAGAAATAGGAAAGTTTGTAAAATATACGTTTCTAATTTTGACCCAATCCATCAGCATTGTTATTGTCGCAAAACGATAAATTTTTACATATTGCTTAATATAAGGTTTTTTTTAGATAGTTCTAAATCCGTTCAATTATCCTGTATATTTTTGTGTATATTTTGTAAAGATGTTGATTATACATTTATCATTTGTTTACCTTCGGTTTGTTTACATTTACGACAAACAAAAGTTGAATTTAATGGCAGGTGATAGTGTCATGTACCATTTTTAGCACAAAATGTCTTCTTTTGTGTTGAAACAACACGATCAAACAAAGGTAGATTAACATAAACTACCAACAGAAGCATGATTATGAAAATGATGGGTAACGAAATGCTTATTGGAATGAATATCGATATGATTTGTTTTATGGCTTTTGAAACCCGAGTGAACAGCTGATTTCTTTAAAAGTAAGATGCATCATTGACATATTCAATATAAAGCCAATGTAGAGTTAAACAAAAATCTAGCACGTCTTTAATGGGGGGTAAAATGCATGCATTTTCATTGTCATATAAAAGTAATATTTAAAATAACGACATAACACAGCGTGACTGCGTCATTTCTCAGTGTAGAATATTTTTCGTTAGTTTTCAGTCTGAATCAGATAAAAACCGTAAAAGATTGCATAACCAAAAAGGGAGGGTAAATTTGTAAGGGGAGCCTGCAAAGCGCTCTCTAAGAAAACTGTCCTGATTTTGGTCAAAGCGTCCCCTGATTTTAGTCAAAGGCTCAAAGCGCCCCCTAAACATTTTTATAGAAAAAATACAGCCCCCCAATATTGGTCAAAGCGTCCTCTGATTTTAGTCAAATTGGATTTCATTTGTAAGTAATGTCTGCACATAACTCCTGATTGATATTCCTAAGTGAGACAATCAGGGGTTGATTAGTTTTTAGCTCTACTGGTCAGAGACCAGACTTATGCCAAAGTAAGGTGTCCGTCGTCCGTCCTTCTGTCTGTAAACATTTTTTTTTTTTCAAAACACTACTCCTCCTACAGTTTTTGTCTGATTTCAATATAACTTAAATTGGCAAACATGTAGACTACACTAAGATACATAATTTAGTGGATTGGTTTTTAATTTTGATGAACAGTGTTGCCATGGTTACTTAAAATAGAAATTTTTGTGAAATTCCTTTAAAATACTACTCCTCCCACAATTTGGTCGGATTTCAATATAATTTGGCACACAAGTAGACTACAGTGAGATACATGTACATATAATTCTATTCATTGCTGCCCTTTGCAAAGTTTCAAATTCAAGTGCTACTTTTCCTTTGTTTTACGTGCAGACCAGTAGAGGTATAGTCTATTCAGAGACTGCTGGTTCTATAAAGTTGTCTTCTAGAAAATATATAAATTTATTAATGCTTTTTTTGCTCAACTGGTCAGGGATAGTAAGGTTTCCATTATCTCTATATCTGTTTGTCCGTAGAAGATTTAAGGAATAACTCTTATTTTTCGATTTCATGATGTGATCAATCGACCTTCGGCGTTTATGCAAATTATCACGCAAGCCAATCGATTGATCATCGTCATGAAGTTAAAAAATCTGACAGTTATTCTTTATATTTACATGCTCTTGATTCCGCAAATCCACGTGCTTTAAGCCCAGCATCTGTCCCTACATTTGTCCAGCCGGCACATGATTTTTCTTAACTGTGCTTATCGATGAACCAGTGCATTCATGAAGAAATAAAGTACATTAACTATTTGTAGTTTTATCTCAGACAAAGACATATGAAATGTAAATATTTTTTATCAACAAAGTATTTTCCTGCAGTTTTTCGTCCAATTTCAATATGCCTTGGTACATAAGTAGACAACACTAAGATAAATATTTTTTTATTGACTTTTGATTTTGATAATTGATGTTGCCATAGTTACTTAAAATTGAGATGAAACAAACCCAAAAAGCTTCTTGAGATATTGCACAGAAATAAAAATTTTACACACATGAACAAGCAATGTATGAATTTATTACCTTGACCTTTTGACCTAAAGATTATAAAGGGGTGTTGCAGTGGCCATTGGGAGCTTCATTTTACTGCAAAAGCTCAAAGGCTTCTCAAGATATCACACAGAATCTAAAGTGCTAAAACAGACAGAAGTTAGGACCTTGAACTTTGACCTTTCGACCTCAAAATCAATAGGGGTCTTCTTTAGATCATGGGAAGCTTTTCTGTAAAATTGCATTGCTTTTGCTAAAAGTTTTGAATTTTATGGCTATATTTTTTAGTATTACAAGTAATTATTGGCCTAGAATCATTTAACTTTGTCAGTTGATGCATCTTGGTTATTTGAAAAACAACGACCAAAAAGTAGGTCATGGTGACCTACTTTTGACATTTTATGGTTATATTTAAGTATCTTAGGTACTTATTGGCTTAGAATCATCGACTTTGTCAGATGATGCATCTTGGGTCTTAGCTTCGGAAAATATCAACAAAAAAGTAGGTCACAATGACCTACTTTGATTATCTCAGGTACTTATTGGCTTAGAATCATTAAACTTTGTCAGTTGATGCATCTTGGTTTTTTTTTTAGAACTTTGTCTGAAAAGTAGGTCACGATGACCCACTTGTGACATTTTATGGCTTTATTTAAGAATAAGGGGTACTTAATGGCTTAGAATCGTCAAACTTTGCCAGCTGATGCATCTTGAGTTTTTGGAGAATGTTGACCATAAAGTAGGTCACAGTGACCTATTTTTTAATATCTCAGGTACTTATTGGCTTAGTATCATCAATCTTCGTCAATTAATGCATCTTGAGTCCTCAAATCAAAAAGTAGGTCACAGTGACCTATCTATGGTATTTTATAGCTATACTGAAAAATCTTAAGTCCTTGCTGCATGGCTAAGAATCATCAAACTTTGTCATTTCATGCATCTTGGGAGACTTTGAGTTAGAGGCTTCAAATGGAAGTGATAGATTGTACATAATATCAGAAGAACGATTCAAGGCCCTTGGGCCTCGTTTGAAATTAAATTAAAATGTTTGGGGTATAATAAGTGTGTATTGTTAAGATTTATTTTCAATACTTTTAGCATAAAGAAGTTTCTTTTATCTATTTTGAGACAAGTTACAAAGAAGAAATAGCAAACAGAAGGAGTGAATGTTTTACTGTTTGTTTATAGAGAGGCTAGCGATGGACTGTGGGGATCAGGTGGACAGTTTGGAGGGATGGATGGTGGTCAAGGAGGGACCGTTTGCCGACCAGATGAATCCGCCAAAGTTCAATTTCTTGGTCTGCTGGAATGATGAGAAGAAGAAGGTGGTCATTACTAGCCGCCCTCACAGTCGTGTCGTCAGCGACAAAGATAACCTCGGAACAAGGACTGGCATTTTCTCCTTCCATGAATTAGAAGCCATTCACCAATTGCTCTGCCATGTTCATCCTGCCCTGGGCCCCCACTTACCTCCCCTTCCAGAGGAGCCTCGGTCCTTATGGACATATTTTGGTTATGAAGAGTGCAATATAGATTACTCACAAGTGTGTTCACAGATAGAGGAGTACTTGTGTTATGCTTTGGAAATCTGCAAAGAAAAACTTTTGATGTCAACTCTGTTTGAATATGAGGAGCACACAGCTGAGGAATATTTTGAAAACATCAGTGAACTTCGCCGCCAAGGATACGAGGATGAAATCCACAAAGCAGAAGATGAGTTAAAGAATGTGATATTTTTACGTAGCAATGCAAGTCATATGACTGATATGAAGGATGTGTATAAATCTGAAGACAATGCGGTCTTTAAACTGAACATTGCTCTGGCCTCTCTCTACAATTACCTCCTACAGCCATTCCTGGACGTTAGAGAACTGGCGTACAGCCGAGTCACGGAAGCCAAGGAACAGCTGGAGAACCCCGATGTCGGGGCACGCGTAAAGCGAGAATACGGGGCCATGTTTACAGAGTGGCAAACACACTACAAGGAAGCTCTAGACAGCATTCAGAAGTACTACATTGAATATTACACAAGAACTTCCAGAATCTATGAAGGTAAAGACTGCATTTTCAGGACTAAAGATTGATTAATTAGTGATAATAAATGTTATGTGAAGTGAATTTGAAGTGTATTTGTAGACATGGCAGAATTGGTTTTTGAAACCCCATTTGATGATCATAGACATGATGATGAATATTTAATTTTTTTAGATATGTTAAAAAGAATGAAAGAGGATCAAACAAAATTTGGGAAAACTGCATTTGAATTGATTGGTGCTGAAAGATATTTTAGGTAAGCATCAACTGGGTAATACTCCCTTTTAAATCTGTAAATTCAAAATAAAAATACTCCTAGAGTTTTGATTTGAATTTGATTTTAGTAAAACTTGTTACAAGTTTAGAAATCATGTGTATGTCAAATGTTAAAAAGTGATTCAGGTACAGGCAGCTGCTCTCACCAACTTTGTAGTGTAAAGTGTATCTTTGAATAGGTCAGTAGAGCTGCAGTCTCTACAGAGATCTCTGATTTCTTTTTGTTTATATTTTGTATGCATGTTTTGTTTCTTTTTTTTCAGAATAAAAGAAGACCTTTGTTTAGAATGTCTTCAGTTATTGAACAATGAGAAAAAGTTATTTGTACAAGAACGGGATAAAGTGAAGGAGGAGGTGAGAGGTTTAATTGAAAAAAAAAAACAACTAATCATCAAACTATGAAAAGATAAACATCCTCATAAATTGTATGATTTCTATAGCCAAGCCAGTATTTTAAACAGTGAACTTCCTCTCCCATTGTTTTACAGATAGCGAGTGTAGAAGACAAACCGGGGGCCATCCAGGAGCTGGAGAGGTTGGAGGGGGTGGTGTTTGATTGGCAAATCAGGGTACAGCAGCAACAAATGGCCATCCTTGACGAGGAAGAAAAACTGGTTAGAACCCAGATGGAGGCCATTACTAATCAGATAAAAGGCAGGAATGATTAATAATTTAATATAATATTATATACATTGTTTCTGATTCAAAAGTTTGCTCTTCTTTAATGACTAAAGAGCAGTATTTTTAATTCACACTTTTTTTTATAAATAATCTGTATTTACCCTGAGGATATATCAGTGTTTGTTAACTTCTCAGCTAAAGAAGACATCCCTGTGTTTTACGATGCTGTGGAGGATGTAGATGACCTTAGTTCAGATGAGGAGTCCCCTCTCAAGTCCCAAGCAGACCCTCGTATCGTGGCGCTGCGTAGTAAGCTTACCTCCATCACGCGCAGAAGAGCCAAGATACGCAATGTTAAGGTGAGTTCATAAAGGGCTGGATTTAAATTAATCTAGTGTCAGGTTTGATAATACATGTGAATTTGCACTGTTGATCAAGTTTATTATGCATAAAAGAAACAAGTCATAGAACAATGAATTCACATAATTAAGAAGTAATTAAAATAAATTTTTTTTACCCAGAAATGTTTTCATTTTTGTACTGGTCATTAAATATCAATAAGATGTATCTTTTTTTGTTTCATTAGGCCTCATTGGAAAGGAAATTCAAATCTAAAATTCAGAAGAAGAAGGATGAAGAAATACAGTTCAAACAACATCATGCGATTCAGAAGGTAAATCATTGTATTGTACAGTACGTAAGATCTCTCTCTTAAATCTGTCGACATCCTGGATTTTACAAAGAGGGAAAAATTGAAATTCATAGATTTTATTTCTAGGTTTGAGTACATACATGTATAATGTACCAATAGCAATGAACCCATATTGGAAGAACATTTTTGAAATAATTTTACCAGCAGTAGTATTGGTGTGTCTATGTTTGAATTCAATGTTTTAATTTTCATAAGTCTGACATCATTAAATTTGTATTTTCAATAGAGTTTTACTTTTTTTTTCAAGAAAAGGGATTTCAAAAAAGAGGAGGAAGAAAAGAAGAGTGGTTTTATAAATGATCAGCGATCCAAGGCCATTAATCGCATCAAGGACTTTAAAATAGTAAGTAAATCAGCTCAGTTCAGATAATTCAGTAATTGATTATACATCTCTAGAAATAGAACCAAATTTTCATGCAAGGAATAATTTAGCAGTCTTTTCCTCTGAGAGAGAGACACAGTGTATTTGAAAGGATTTATTGCAGGACTTGCTTTTTTTGAAGCATACATTCTTTCAACTTTTCATTTCAGAAATATCCGACACCGGAGACAATAAAACCTCCTCGCTATCAACCACCTAGTCAGAAAAAGGCTGCTCTGGAAGACTCCCCCCAGTCCATGCCTGTCTGTGATAAAACATACGTCAAAAAGCCAAGCAAACCTCTTACAAACTCTGAGAAAACTATCAGAATCACAAACACACCTAAAAAGTCACCCTCTAAGTCAAGTAAGAGCACTGGAAAATCCAAGCCTACACCCAGTCCTAGAAAATCCCAGGATGCTGTGGATTCAATGCCAGTTACTATTTACACTTCAGATGGAGGGGAGCAGAGACAAGACTCCTCCCCTCCCACCCCTCCAGCACCCATAGATCCACCCTTGGTTTGTGTTCCTCCACCCC
>PRKT01000006.1:2334948-2347308 GCA_003671525.1 Saccostrea glomerata | reverse complement strand
CACCGCCCCCTTCAGCAAACGGTCCTCCTGCTAAACTGGTGATTGTAAAGAAGGAAAAACAGGAGGAGAAACCTAAAGAAAAGGGAGCAGGTCCACCCGACCTGGGATCCATTTTGGCAGGAAAAGGCAAGCTGAAGCCAGTGAGTGAGAGTCACCAGAAACAAAAACCAATACCTGGTAAGTCTAAAGGAAATCTGAAGTACCGGTACTGTAAAATCACATATTTTTGTGGGGTCAAATTTTCGTGGTTTGAGGAAAAAAACATATTGGTTCGTGGGGATTTGATTTCGTGGGTGAAGTATTTCTGAATAATAATGTATATTACATTTAACATTTCGTGGTGGTCATGAATTTGTTGGTCTCTTCTTACCTCGAAAACAAGGAAAATCAAACCCCATGAAAATTTGTGATTTCACAGTAGATTCTGTAATGGTGACATAAAAGAAATATCTGTTCTATCTTGATAAATTTACTAATAATAATAACAAGAGGCCCATGGGCCACATCGCTCACCTGAGAAACTTTAGCCATGCTGTTCTTTATCAGATCCCCCCCCCCCCTTTGTAATAGCAATTGTGACCAAGGCCTATCCCTAGGGGTAATGATTTGAACAATTTAGAATCTATACTACCCCAAGGCTTTTTCTGGCCCAGTGGTTCTTGAGAAGAAGATTTTTAATGTTTTTTCCTATATATTTCTATGTAAAACTTGGATTCTTTATTGTGCCCTACCCCCAGGGGTCATTATTTGTACAATTTAGAGTCTACACTACCCCAGAAAAGTTTTAATAAAACTATCCTAAGTTTTACTGCATTTATTAGCAAGACAAAATGTTTGGGTACCTCTTTACAGATAGCTTTAACATTGATTTATACAGTAAAACTTGGTTAAAACGAAGTCGCTGGGACCTGTGAAGTTACTTCGCTATATCCGTAATTTGTTATATCCGTATAAGGAATTTGCTAAATTTATATTGCTGGGGATCCATGATAGCTTCGCTATATCCATGAATTCGCAAAATCCATGTTCGTTGTTCGTACTAATCAAGTTTTACTGTATTGTTAAGATAAATATTTTGTTCTTGTTGCATTTAATTATGAGAAACACTGCATTAAGTCAGAGAAAATCAAATGAGGTTGAAAACTACAGTACATGTACTTGAAATGGATAAATATTAATTCTATATCTCTGTACTTTACTTACAGTGAATCCTATGGACAATATTAATTCTATACCTCTGTATCTTACTTACAGTGAATCCTATGGACAATATCCTGAGTATGATCAAACAAGGAGTAAAACTGAGACCCACGGAAAACAAAGAAGAGAAGAAATCGGCAAGTGACACAGATATATTTGACACCCCAAGTGATAGTCATATGAGATTGTTACAGGAGAGTTTAAGTAGAATCAGTAAGTTCACTCGAGAAAGCTCACCCGAGTCAGAGGAGGATAGCGAAGAAGAGGACTTGTTTGATTAACTCAGTGCTTTCATTGCCATTGTTTTGCTCTTATCATAAACTTATTTTGCCTGTGTTATTTTTCTTCTACAAACTCAATTTATTTATTCCTATCACTTATTTAGCTCATGTTAGATGGATGCTTTGATTGGCATATGTCAGTTGTCTGCCAATCAAATAAATTTCAATCAAAAAATCTTTCCACAAAGCATTCTTGATGAAGCGTAACAAACTCTAGTGTTCTTGATCAATAGAACTGAATATTGATAATGAATAGATATAAAATGTGATGATTTTTAAAATATTTTCTTCTAGAACCACATGGTCAAGTTTGAAATTTATTTAAGATTCACTCATTTTAAAGCCAGTTGAGAGTCCAGCATTTATGTGATTTTATCATTCAGCTCACACTGTGAGTTAAGGCAAGGTATAGGCATTTCTATACAAATTTGCCAATTAAATCTCAAGAGTTTGTTTTTGGTACAAAGAAAGTTTTAACTCGCTTTTTATGTTACATTTAGTGGTGTTATTAAGCCAGTGTAATTATGAGGTCAAATTTTGATGTTACTGGTGATTTAACATTAAGTAAAAGTTTTATTGCAGAAGTCAAATTACTTTTGGATCCACCCATTTTAAATATTACAGAAAACCATGTTTAATACGAAAATTACAAGGATTATTGAGATTGCTCCACAAACATTTTGATTTTTTAAAGTTTTGAAATTTTGATTGAAAATAAAATTGATCAAACGAAATAATATGCAAGATTTGTAATTAAACTCCGTCTAGTAGGCATCAGTCAAATGTTTAAACTACCTTTTTAGATATTCTCCGAGGTGTTTCAGTCATGAAATGTTGACGTAAGAAACAGACATACATGTATTACTTTAAAGAATTCTAGTAATAAAATGTGTGTTCTGCCATTTTAAATGATTTTTTCAGTATGTGTAAAGTCACACAGTGATTCATGTATATTTGATTAAATGATTGTGCATTAATATTTATTTATTTGTCTTGTAATTATTATATTATTATCATTAATTTCTGCCATGTTTGAAAATTTTAATTGGCATCAATGTGCCAGTTTATGCATATTTTTTGTCTTTACCAAAGTAAGTAAGTATTTATTTCCAATTTTGGACCCAGAAGGCATACAAAAGCATAAGTTACCAAAGTGAACTAACAGATGGTTGTGTTTTGAATCGTACATCATAAGTGATTATGTACGAGAAATTTCTGATAAAACCAGATATATATGCACATACATACAATACAGAGGTCTATAACAAATCAAGTGATCAGGATGTCTGTCGATCTGTCTAGCTGTACATCCGTCTGTCTGTCTGTCCTTCCATCTGTCTGTCTGTTGAGCATTGGGGTACCCATCTTATCGGCAACTCCTCTTTTAACACTGAATGAAATTTAATGAGACTTTAACATAATGTTTGTTACATTAAGTGTCTATCATCTTTGCAGCTTATTAAGTTTTGATTGATATTACATAAAGTGTAACCTAACTAACCTTGAACTTGATAAACTTGACCTCATTTTCTGAATGAACTTGCCCTATAATTTCTTGAATAATTGAAGAATGGATTTGGATCTATATATATATGGCACGCCAAATTCACAAAAATGAGCAAAACATAGTTTCACAGTCGATAAACTAGGTTTATCGGTTGTAAACTATAGTTTACGGACTGTAAACTATAGTTAACAACGTTAATCTATATTTTACATCCGTAAACCATAGTTAACGCGATAATCTATGTTTCACAACCGTAAACTATACTTAACACTGAAAACAATCATTTGCGATTGCAAAACATAGATTATCTGATAAATACAGTTTCACGATTTGTAAACTATAGTTTACAAACCGTTAACTATAGTTAACGATCTGATAAATATAGTTTCACGATTTGTGAAACTATGATTAACAACTCTTAACTATAGTTTACGATTGTAAACTATAGTTTACAAACGTGAATCTATGTTTATCAACAAAAACTATTGTTAACACTTATTACAGACAGATAAACTTAGATTATCATTCGTAAACTATAGTTAACAACCGTTAAATATAGTTTTACAGATGAAAACTATACTTAACGAATCGTTAACTATAGTTTACGGTTTGTAAACTATAGTTTACAGTCGATAAACCTAGTTTATCAAATGTGAAACTAGGTTTCTCTCATTTTTGTGAATTTGGCGTGCCATATATATATGTTGATGAATGTTTTTTGACATTTTATACCAATTGAAAGAAGTTCTTAAATTAGAGTACATGTACTTGTATAGATAAATGTTCTTAAAAATTACAACTGCACTATTTACAGTTATGTCATAAACTTATATTGAAAGAATGTCTTATACAAAAAGAAATATTCTTCAATCATTTTAAAGCTTTTAATTTATTCCCTTTGTTGTTTAATGTGTATTGATTTTATGGCTTAAATTGTTTATCCTACTTTTCTCAATGTTGAATATTTTGGTTTTTTTATGATATATACATGATTGTTTGATTATTAACTTTTTATTCTTTCATAAATAATGTAAAATCACATATTTTCGAGGTTTTAGGAAAAAATAATGGTTTTGAGGGATTTAATTTTGTGGTTGAAACATTTTCAGTAGTAATGCATTATGCAATTTTACATTTCATAGTGGTACAATGTAATAAATTTGTGGATCTCCATACCTCAAAAACAACGAAAAGTAAACCTCCACAAAAATTAGTGATTTCACACTAGTATGCATTAAAATGAAAACATTTTTGAAGAACTTCGAAAAGAAAATAAAGCATTAAATTTTCGTTTGTTCCTTGTTAAACAAACATACAATGTTAGAGAAATGCATGTGTACACGTTTTATCATGTGTAAATGAATTCTGAATTTATTCCATTCATGAGATACTTGTGAAATATGTGTCAATCAGAGATTCATTTATATAAAATGCATTTATAAGGGAGTTTAATTTTACATACTACCATCAGTCTGTGATTGATTAAAATACAGTAATTACATACAAATAAGAGCTTGTGTTTTTTTATGATAATTTTTAGCTCTACTGGTCAGAGACCAGAAGAGCTTATGCGATAGTAATGCGTCCGGCGTCCGTCCGTCTGTCTGTCCAGCTGTCTGTCCGTCTGTCTGTAAACAATTTTTCAAAATGCTACTCCTCCTACAGTTTTAGTCTGATTTCAATATTACTTGGCACACAAGTAGACTATACTAAGATACATAATTCTGTATATCAGTTTGTGATTTCGATGAATGGTGTTGCCGTGGTTACTAAAAATATAAATTTCTGTGAAATTCTTTCAAAATGCTACTCTTCCTACAGTTTAGGTCTGATTTAAATATAACTTGGCACACAAGTAGACTACACTAAGATACATAATTCTGTATATCAGTTTTTGATTTCGATAAACGGTGTTGCCATGGTTACTAAAAATAGAAATTTCAATGAAATTCTTTCAAAACGCAACTCCTCCAACAGTTTGGTCTGATTTCAATATAACTTGGCACACAAGTAGACTTCACTAAGATACATAATTCTGTGTATCGGTTTTTGATTTCGATGAACGGTGTTGCCGTGGTTACTAAAAATTGAGATTTCTGTGAAATTCTCTCAAAACGCTACTCCTCCTACAGTTTTGGTCTGATTTCAGTATTACTTGGCACACAAGTAGACTACATGAAGATACGTATTCTGTGTATCGACTACACTAAGAATTAACTTAAAGAGACTTAATCAAGGATCATTATTCTATTTATTGCTGTTGTAAAGTTCCAATTCCCAACTGCTTAAGTACTTTTCTCTCCCGTTGCTATAACTACAAACCAGTAGAGCTTCAGTCTCGACAGAGACTTCTGGTTTGTACATGTACTGTGTTTATATAGCCACAGGTTTCTGCCTAAATTATATCCTGAAGATAAATGTCCTAACAGTCACTTGGGTATACGTGTGTAGTGCAACTCTGTAAAGGATCAATATAGATTGGCAATATTATTTCTATTTATATACATTTTAAAAAATGTACCCTTTCATTTGTAAAATGATACTATTGCCTTAATTATGAGAACATAAAAGAGACCCATTTCTTCACATACACACTGTGTCGTCTCTAGATCTTGGTCTTTGAGGAATATAATTTGCATGCACCCGTAATTGAAGTTTAATTGCATGCAATACAGTTTTTAGCTCACCTGAGCTGTTTAAAGCTGACAAGATTTTTTCTGATCACTTGTTGTCTGTTCATCTAGCTGTCCCTCCGTCCGTACCACTATAGGCCAAATTTAGCCAAACTTGGTACAAAGCATCTTTCGGTGAAGGGGAGTTTAAATAAAAAAAAATCAAAAAATTTAAAGGACATACGTAACATAACCTTACTTAATGGTATTTTTTTCAAGATACTCTTAATTTAGTATTATGGTGCAATCATGTGCGTAGACAAAAATTTAGCATGCATTACCATGAGTTTTTGAAAAGATTTCAATTGATGAAAACCTCGTATAATTCAAAGAAAAATATACAAAATACAAGTTACATATTAAACATATATTCCTGGTGTTTTGTTTATCCAAACTTGTTTCAAAGAAGTGTACAATAGCATATATACAGACAATAAAATGTACTTGACAGCTAGTTCCTTCAAGGAAATTAATGGAACTCTTCAACTCCAAGGAAAAGCACAATAATTAAAGTTCAAACTACTGAAATGGTTTGGGCCGTGGATATCAGCCTTGATGGCTCAGTTGGTAGAGCACCTGACTGGAGCTGCAGGGGTCCCTGGGTTCTTGGTCCAGCCATACATTTTCTCCTTTCCTTTTACAGAATTAATATGACGGTTAAGCCAGGCTCGATCCCTGGTAGCCATATAGCTCAGTTGGTAGAGCACCTCACCACAGATTCAGGGGCCTGTGTTCGAATTCCAGTCTTGTCTGTTACAATTTCTCCTCTCCTGTTACACTACGTTGCTAGTGCCCTTAACACTTTGACCTTGAAGTTTGACCCACTTAAAAAATAAATTTTAACCCTATATAGCCATCACTTTTATATGGTTGGTGCTTGGGCTTTTACTTTTAGTTCACCTAATATTCAACTTCTCCTCAAGAACTAGGGCAAATTTTAACCAAACTTGAAACAAATCAACCTTGGGTGAAGAGTTTAAATTATTGAAATGAAGGATCAAGTCCCCTCACATGGGGAGATTATCAAGAAAAGAAGAAAATAGGTTGAGGTCATTAAAAATCTTCCTCTCATGAAGCACTGGGCCAGAAAAGCTGAAACTTATGTGGAAGCATTCTGGGGTTGTGCAGTTTTTAAATTATTAAAATTAGGACCCTTGGGCATAGGAAGGGGTTACAATAGGTGTTACAAAGGGAAAAGACTGGTGAAGAACAGTATGGCAAAAGTTACTCAGCTGAGCGTTGTGGCCCTCTTGTTGCCCTTTCCGTCTGTCTGCAAAAACTTTAACCTTGCCAGCAATGTTTGTTGGGTATGGCTTTTACATTTCAAATATGTATTTCCTGGGACAGGGCCAATAAATTGTGCTTTGACCATGGTGTTTGGATCTTTTTTGCCAAAAATTGACCAAATTAACATTTGCTATATTTTCTCAACAGTTGGTGCTAGGGATTTTATACTTCACACGTATATTTATTCTGACAAGACCATTCCATGCATGAACATACTAGTATTTTTTACTTTACCTGGCTTTAATTTTTTGAACAGTTGGTGTTAATTAAGGCTTCATTAGACCTGAGTGGGTAATATGATAAGGCCTTCTTAAGGGTACCATTAATTTTGACACCTTGACCTTGAAGTACGTTTGACCCTTTTATTTTTAATTAGTTTACCTGAGCTGATCACGGTTGTCCGTCCATATTGAACTTCTTTTCAAGAACCACCGAGACAATTTTAGCCAAACTTGAAACAAGGTATTCTTTGGTGAAGATTGGTTTAATATTTTAAAAGATTCTTTATTGTATATTGACTAAACTTGCATGGGTGATACATCTAAGGATGCACATCATCAAACTTCAGACCCTGAATCTGACCTACATTTTCTGGATGAGTGTCCAGGTTAAAGTGTTTGGAGCAGGTCTATTACCAAGAATTACCTATCTGGCCTTTCTGTATAAAACTTGCGGATAATGATCCAATGGATGAGAACTCTGAAACTTCGTTGATTTAGATCCTGGGTTTGACTTAGGCCAAGCTTAACAAATTCTGTTTGCAGCTGCAGATCTGTAGCTCACTGGTCTGAAAAAAAAATTGGGATGGACGACCAGAGAGCTACAGTGCCATCCATTGGAAAAAGTGTATATTTATTGCGCAACAAAAAGTGAACAAAATTTTTAGAATAATCTTTCCATTGATTTTAAAAATACGACTAAATATGTTTCTTACATATTTTCTTACTACTTTCACAAAAGCTTTTTGTACCAGTCACGTCCAACATAGACACATAAACAAGCAAAATTTACAATGGTCTCTCTTTCAGGTTCAGGACAGTTATTCGCAACAGTTTATAGGAATGTTTATTGTGGAAATAGTGAAAAAAATATGTTAGGAAGACAGGGATTATAATGTCTTTAGACGAAAGCTTAAAATATAAGGAGAAATAAATCAGGAAACCGTGCATTTTTTGTGCGCTATATATATCTACTTGTTTATTAGGTGGCACTGTAGCTCTCTGGACATCCATCCCAATTGTTTCAGACCGGCAAGCTATATATCTGCAGCTATTGCCAACCTATTATATACAGTGGATAAGTTGGTCTATATTTTTTAAAGATATTACTTTTTTTTTTATTGTACTTTTTTTTAATTATTTTTTGTTTGAAAAAAACTTAAAGACAACATTGATTGAAGTGTTTTCTGTAATGCCTATTTACCTGTTTCTTGCCTACAAAATTTATCTTTGAAGTAATTAAAGTTACATGCTTGTAAATGTGTATGGTTGAACTTTTTCTGCAATCTGTAATTATTATGAATCGCTGTCCCATAGCATCATATGACTTAATCATTAATTCCCAACTGTTTATAAATACTCCACGGTTTCATCAGTTCTGCGATGAAATCACCATGCTTTATGTTCTGCATTAAACTAATGATTATTCTTTCATGGTCCCTTTCTTTAATGAATGACATCTACTATGTATATATAACAATCTTCCATAAAATTACAACTTAACAAGTTAGATATATTTCAACCATTTTATTAATTGTCTCATGACATTCTCTCTGTATAAGCTCATCCTCATGACACCACATCTCCTCAACCTGCAGAAAGAAACAAGATTTAGATACCAATGTTTCATTCTCTTTAAGTTATACATCAGACTTTGCATACATACTTGTATATAGATGACATATAGCATATAAAACTTCTCATGACTATATATATGACAGCTTTTGTTTTTCAAAATCTTCAAAGACCTTTTGAATCAAATTGAGTCAAATAGCAAGTTTCCTTTTTCATTTTTCCCTAAAAGCAAGAACAATTTTATGTAAAATTCTTCCAAAAAAAGATGAAAGGGCAGCTTTTAAAATATAAGATATGGGGTTCCTGGTAAAAAATGCAAGTCATTAAGGCCTCGCTTCCTTCATCGCATGATTTCTTCACTATACATTCCTATGTAAAAGCTTTGTTTCCTACTGTGGTCCTACCACAACCCTCAGAGGTCATGACTTAAACTTGAATCTATTCTATCTGAAAATCCTTCCATATCAATAAGATTATTCAAGGCTTTACCGTTTTTGAGATGCTTTTCAAAGATTTTTTTCTACTATACACAATTTGATTGCCTAGTATTGTGGCCCAAACTTACCACTGGGTTGTCAAGATCTGAATAAATTTGAATCTACACTATATAATAAAGCTTTTACATGTCATCTTTTCTGGTCCAGGAATTCGCTATCAAGTTCACTATTTTACAAGACAACATTAAATTTTCATTTGAACAAAAAACACAAATTCCCTTCAACTAGGGCTGGGCAATAATATCGATATTTCAATATATTGCAATACAATGACAAAAAATATCATATCGCAATATGATTTTGTAATATCGATATATTGGCAATATGCTTAGATTAAGGAATTTTGTCATTAAAATGTAAAAATGGACTTATGAAAGTTTGTTATTAAGCCAAACAGTACAACAGAAGTTGTTTTGTGGGAACATTTCAAAGCAAAACTTAAATGAAATCAAAAATTTTTTTGTCAGTATTAGTTACTTATCATAGTTTTGTACATTCTGCATGTAAATTAAAGTAAATAAAGTTAGGAAATGTCATTTAAATTACATTGAAAATATTGCAATACATATCGCAATACAGTTACAAATATTGCAACATATCGCAATACGAAATCTCGGGCCAATACCCAGCCCTACCTTCAACCAAACATGCATTGTAGTGAGCATGGTTGAAACTGGCCCAGTGGTTCTTAAGAAACAGTTGAAAAGTTTACAAACAAATACCAGACAATCTGACTTGAACTTTCAGCTCAGATGAGCTACAAACTGTTGGTGTCATTTATTACCTCTGCAGGATTTTTCCGTTTAGATCTCATATCCATTTGTGACATTTAGGAATGCGATCTGAATCATCTCTTCTTAATAGTCAAATACACCTGATAAATGAGGAACATTCTCATGAAACAATGAAGTAAAATAATTTCTCCTAGAAAGTTCTTTTCTGAAAGAGCTTGATTATACTTGGGAAGAATAATCTGTTTGGAAGTCTCGAACCATCTTACACTGAAATACTGGTATTCATTGACATTTACCTCACTAATTAACAAAAAAGTGGGGAATTAAGCTAGCTTTATATTCAAGTATTAAGGTCAGGATTACAATATCGAGGCCACAATTCAAAGGACACTAAATCACTTTACCTGATTTTCTTC
The DNA here is from genome assembly GCA_003671525.1 of Saccostrea glomerata. Lineage (NCBI taxonomy): Eukaryota > Metazoa > Mollusca > Bivalvia > Ostreida > Ostreidae > Saccostrea > Saccostrea glomerata. Next base: position 2,336,921 of record PRKT01000006.1, on the reverse strand, counting down.
CTTGGCAAGCCCAGTCCCATGTTTTGTGTTCCAATGCTGCTGAACATAATCTAGCTCTTGAATCTAAAACAATATGCATAGTATGTTGAAATGAGGGTAGCAAATGGTCCTGTGTTTTAAATCTAAAGAATTTTAGCTTTGTTTTTTTTTTGTTTTTTTACTTAAAATATTATAAGATTTATACTATACTTATCAAAGAAACCAATTCCATCAACAAAATCACACAGAAAGAAAATGTACCACCATTAATGAGACATATTATAACAAAATAATGCCTCTGAAATCCCAAAGCTGAACAATGGAATAAACCTTCATATTGCCTTGGAAAAGGGCAATAACTCTGCATTCTTGGACATCTGCCAAAAATAATATCTGTACTGAAAATATCATGAATTAACAAAAACAAATACTTTATCACAATGAAATACCCTTGGTGCCTACAGCTTCTTTTAACACATCTCCCACAATGTCTGACAACTATACAATAATTGAAATGCAAATAAAAGTGCTGAAGTACTATCAGCACATGAAAGAATCTCATAATACAATAATTGATAAAACTGAAAAAATCCCGCAGCCCATATTAAGTTACTGTAATATCCAGCCAATAAAACGATACATTTACCTGTACTAAAATCTTACACAAACCAACTCCATTCAGAGATCTTCAAGCCTGAAACTGGATCAGCATTTGTCCCCAAACATTGGTACACCTGGAACCTCACAATCAAAGATACCCAGGCAACTTATAATGGCTTCTGACTCAAGACATCTGGTTTAGGTTTCAGAGCACTACAAATCTCAGTGCAGTTTTCAGACAAACAGCTCTCAATGTGTCAACTCATCTCTTAAGAAAAACAATCTACAAACTAATTAGATTAATAACTAAACTATATGTACATATGACTTACACTCCCTTGTTAGAATCTAATTACAGTTTTTTTTTTTACTTTACACAATGAAAACTTTTACTGGAGTCATGCATAATAAAATTTACAAATATACCATCAAAATACAGTGTTGGCCAGAATTATTTTATATCTCATAATTTAACTTAAAAATCTGCTCGTATGTCAAGGCACAATTTTCAGGAATTCACACATGAGAAACAAAGGTAGAATAGACATCTACTGAATACCAGAATTTATTAAGATCAAGCAAATTTTAACATTCATGTTTTTGTCATCTTTTTGTTTTGCATTTTTATCCCCTTTCATCTCTGCTTTTTTTCTTAAACACAATTAAATGAAACCAGGATGTTGAAGTTAAGACTTTCAGTTTATCCCTTATGTAATATCTGTAAACAAAACAAATCCACGTTTATTAGGCCCAAGAGGAAACACAGAAAATATGCTGGAATTGAAACTCCTTCCAAGAGAAATATTCTTAAGATTCGTGACAATTAAAAATTTCAACAAAGAATTAAAAAGCACACACAAACTACACTTTTGAATAAAATAACTCTATTCTAAGGTATGTAGGCTTTATTTATGGTCCACTGATTCAATATTATAAAAGACGACAACGTAAATGGTTCAAATGATTCTATGACAAGTCTGCCCATGTGAAATACAGCATAAAATTGTCCCCATGTGTCATGTCTTGTAAAAATCACGATGAAGTATTCCAATAGATAAAACAGAAGGACAACACAGATCCACACTAAGATTTATATATATACACAGTTTTCAGGTGTTCTTGTGACTGGTCAACACAAAAACTAGGCAACACCTTCCAATGACAAAAACTAAGGAAAAAATTGATGTCAACCCCAACTCTGTACAACACAAGAGGATCAAGAGTCAACAACAATACCATTTGTGATCAACGGTACATTTTGACATCCACTTCTCTTCCATCAATTCGGGATCTGTTCATCAGAGCTAGCAAAACATCAAAGAAAATATAAATAAAGAAATGGAAATTTCCACGTAAGACAGTGTGTTCTCACATTTAAAAAGAAACAAAACAAT
>PRKT01000006.1:2312606-2334686 GCA_003671525.1 Saccostrea glomerata | reverse complement strand
TTTGAGTTAACATGATGTGAAGTCGTGAGATGCATCAACTTACAAGATTTGATGATTCTAGTCCTTATAGTAAGAAAAATATACACGTTTTTATTAATTGTAAATTTAGGTCAACTTTGAAGTGACCTTGAGACCACGCCCTTTGCCCCAGGGTCATGCCTTGAACAATTTTTAATCTTCAACATATCCTGATCCTTGTATGTAAGTTTGGTGAAAATCTGCCTGGTGGTTCTGGAGAAGAAGATTTTTTAGCAACGAGTACTTTTTGTTTTGTTTTCCTGATTATCTCCCCTTGTTTTAGGGTCCCAACCCTTATTTTAGTATAAATGGTAGCCCTTGGGCCAAGGATACCCTGTGACAAATTTGGTACTGATTGGCCAAGGGGTTCTTGAGTTATGGCCCATATTCTAAAAAGTTAACGCACACCGCACACCGCACACCGCACAAATGGCCATAGCATTAGCTCTTTGAGCCTTTGGCTCAGAAGAGCTAAAAAACACACACACATGGAAATCCTACTTACCAACTCTATCTTTATAACAGAAGCATCTTAAAAAAAACTATTTTTTTTATTTTATCCCATATGTAAAAGGTCTTTAAGCATAATTTTATGTGTATATACATATATCCTAGAATTAACACTAATTTAATGGAGAGGATACATATTGCTTGGAGGGCTTCCAGTTGAGTATCAAAGCTCACGGTGGCCATGCCTCTACTTTTGCCGTCTTTGGACTGCATTACTTCAACTCTTTGTACATTTCCAGCCAACTTAAACACATCTTTCAATTTCTTCCAGGTAACTTTGTAATCAATCTTTTAAAACAAATTTTAACAATTTATATGTGCTGCAGAATTGAAACCAGTTTCAAATCAATCAATTATTTAAACACACACATTATATGTATAATTTTCTTTTTAAGGTGAACCCTTGCTATATATGTACTTACATTGGATACAAATACTGTATTTGTGACCGGTCCATCAACACCCAGCTGCTGGAGAAGCTGTGGGGTAACAGCGGGGCCTCCCCCTCCCATATTACCCATCATGCCCCCACCTCCACCCATATTTCCCATCATTCCCATTCCTCCTCCCATGCCTCCACCACCCATCATCCCGGATCCACCTCCACGTCCACCCCCCATGTTCTGGTTCTGATCACTTTCACGTTCCTATAGTGAAGAAAATATACCTTTAAGATTCAAATTCTACTGAAAAAGCATTTTTTTTTTTTAACAATTTGATACACAGCAAAACACTTCTTGACTATATGAATTCTTAAGTCTTTTTTTTAATTCAATGTTAAGGAAATGTTTCCTTCTTCTTTGTGAACCAGACATTTTACCTCTCTAACAACAATGTTCCTGTCCTTCATCTTGTATCTGTGCATTGTTTCTATTGCCTTCCTGGCTGTGTCCTTATCTTTAAACTCAATGATTCTACAAAGAATACCTCAAACCATGACCAGGAAAAAATAATCAAGCTATGGATTTATTGAACAAATAGATTTTATCAGCAGAGAATGTAGACAGGGGTAGACAAATACAATTTTGCAGTACTTGTCCTCGGACAGGTTACCATCGTAAAACTACTTGTCCTACCCAAAAATATGCTAGTCCCACCTTTTTCTTAAATTACATAGAATTGAAGTATTGATATTAAATTATATCTTGAAGTTGAGTGAGACACTTAAACAATACACTTAGACCAGCATAGATCTATAAAATCACGAAATTCTCCTACAGATAAATTCAGACGAAAATGTTTATATTGAAGTAGTTTTCTCAAAATTCTGCAATAAAATACACTTTTTAAAAAAAGTAATGAAGTATTTATTTAATGGAAAAAGGTAAAGATATCGGACACTGTTCAATCTCATAAAACCTACAAACATTAAACAATACGTTAATTGGTGAAATCTAGAGGAGTTCCGACTATTCAATGTACGCATATGCAGCGATGCAGTGGTCAACAGCAGTGAAAACAAGTGCTTTGCTGTGATTTATGATACTTTTAAAGCGATAAAACAAAAGATATCTGAGTAATATACATGATTTTTTTGTTAATTGGAAAAGAACTTGTCTGCGGGCAGGCACCTGTTATCAAATTACTTGCCCACCAACCAAAACTGGTTGTCCCGGGCGTCGGGCAGTGCTATTTGTCTAGCCCTGGTAGATATTGCAAAGACTTTGAAACAAAAAAAAATAATTGTCAATTTTAGTGTAAGTAAAAAATGCAATTAACTTATCACATACTTTTTAGCTTATACAATTTTTTTTTATCATTCCAGTTAAATCTTAAACTATATTCTAGAAAAAATATAAATGCCCTCCCCTATTTAAAAATTTGATGTAATTGACCGTAACTGATTGAGAGTAGGGATTAAAATAAATCCAGTCAGGTAACCACTACTTGTTAGCCTTTACAGAAAACTTACCCTGACCCCCGTGATTTTCCATCTGGTGTTTCAAACATTTCTACATACTGGACCTCCCCAACTATAAGAATACAGAAGTAAAAATGTCAAAGATTTCCTAAAAGTCAAATAAGAGAACACAAGACCTCAATGTTATTAGCCATCAAGTTAATGAATAAATGAAAAATTATTTTTTAATAAAAGAAATGGATTAAAAATTGTATTTTTTAGCTAGTGCAACTTTCCAAACTTTCATAAACTGAAGCACTATGAATGTCTGTGTATATGAAAAATTAGTTTATAAGTGAAATATTTAAAATTCATCTGCTTGTTTTCTCTGTTGCAACTGTCCAAATTTTCATGAATTAAATAAAGCTCTGTTAGTGTCAGTGTTTACCTTCTTTCCTGAAAATGTCTTTGATGTCTTGCCATTTCATTTCATATGGCACATTGCTGATAATAACTCTCTTTGAGATAAGGTTTATTCGACGAGCTCTATCTCGATGTCTTTCGTGTGATCGAGATCTTGACCTGGAACGTCTCACAGGGGATCGGGATCTTGATCGAGATGTTGAATCACGGTGCCTAAAATTTCACTTATAGCAATTATTAGGAAATAATAATCTTTAGTTTATTTCCAGAATAAATTGGCCTTCAGACATTAAAACAATAGAATAATGTGTTTTGGGTATAAAGCAAACCTTGATTTTTCCATGCTATCCAAGTCATCATCATATTGCTGCATATCATTGTTGTCCCACCTGAATGATAAAAAATGTATGAGAAGTCTGTTGAGAACTTGGCAGGGATGCACAATACATTAGGCCAAACAAAAATATGTGTGTGGTTCCAGTTACACCTTCAAAAAATTAGTAGGCAGGTAGGGATTTCTTCTTACTTACAAAATCATTTTTAATTTTTTTCTCTAAATAATACCTATCACTGCTTTACAAGTGGCATTCATATGTGGTGTTATAATACACCAGTCAATAATTCTAGGGGCACGCTACTTTTATATGAATATCAAACAAATATTTCTAAATCAAAATTAATCAAAACAATCTCTTTTTCTAGTAAAAAGAGTTCCAGCAATAGTATGCTCCAAAATTCAGACCAAATACTTCGTTCTACTATTATTTCCTTAACGGCTATAGAAATGAACCATCGTACGAAGTATTTGAAGCAAACTACTGCTTTAACTCAGTATAGGAGGTTTAAACGAATAGAATATTTCTATGAATAATCAACTTTATAGCGAGCGCAGCGAGTTTGCCACTCTCATCACTGTGAGTTAAAGCAACACTTGTGCAAGAGAAAATTTGGACTACTGAACATTCATTCGATAGAATTTTTTGACACAGTAATTTGGACCAACAATGCATCACTTGTTAAAGCTACGTTCTTGCGAGAATACGCAGGTATGTTAAGGTTACAACCAAATATTCTACTTGCCTATATGATATGACGTCATAGTAAGCTATATGACGTGGAGTTTAGAGATAACAATTTCTTAAAATGGATATCTAAGATTGATTTGAGGTCGTAAAAATGAATCAAAATATGCAGAGGCAAAATATAAATGGAATTTTGTCGTTTCTGGGTCTCTGTATTTATCACAGGGTTAAATACCAAACCCGTCATAACTGTAGATCATGCAGTAGCAGAGTGAAAGTGAAACGTAACGAGAATTCATGTAAACAAACACAAGAAATCGGAGTTTAAAAGCATTTAGAATCAATATCATGTGTGATTTTTGTGGGAATAAAGCTTATGAATAAGGTATGCTCATATATTTCTACTATTTCTTCTTAAAATAAAAGCAGACAGGGTGTTTACTTGCCGATCAGCCTTTCCTCTGTCGTTCGTAACAAAAAAGATGCAAAAGTTCAACACTATGCCGCACACCTTGAAACTTAATTTTTGTTTCTATCTGAAGTTCTTAGTCTACTTATTTTGGAAAGTGCTGCTAGAATCGTATGGTTTACGGGAATTGATGCAATTTTTTCGATCTTATGAACAAAGTGTAAATATTTTGGGATGGTTTTGTCCGAAAGTGTTGAATAATTATTTCTGTGATAGGACAGTAGGATTCTAGCAGCACTTTTCATGGCACAGAGATGTTTTTACATAACTATTAATACAAATTGAAATTAATCATCCCCGGGGTTGTGTTGAACTTTCCACTTTTTCATTAAGGCATTTTTTCTAATTATAGACGTCACGTGGTGACGTCGTGGTGAAGTGATTCCTGTAGTATAAGATGTCCCATTGAAGTCTATAGAATGCATAATTATGATAGTAAAAGTTTTATCCTTGACTTTTCCGATTTTCTGTTAACTATATAGTCTATAATATATCAATTTAAAGAGAGAGGGGAGATAACAACACTGTTATTGCAAAAAACTACATCAGGAATCTCAAATTATTGATGCTCTTGACCAAATTGGTTTTTTGAACATCTTCCTTGAAGTTGATCTACGAAACGTAAAACTTTGCCTTCTGAGATTCAGAGAAAGTAAACCTTTGATCGCATTTGGAATGGTGTCACGAAAATCGCCAGTATAATGGCACGTGACAAGTAAAAACACTTTAATTTCTTACCCCATACTGTTCTGTTCTTGGTCTGACATTGTTTTTTACAAAATTTGCACAGTCAAAATTTTCTACCGAAATGGCGTCTACCACGTGATCTTTTGTAGCATGAAAAATTGAATACGGAATGTGGTATTCCGATTTCTTAGATTCCGGATCCAGGTGCCCGTTTTACAAAAGAACTTACGACGTAGACAAAAAACTTCAGGTTGTTGTAAAAATTCTGCCAAATCAATATTTCTCAATGAAAACGGTTGTGTAACAATTTCTTACCACTTTCCTTTTAAAAAGTTTAAAATAATTTACGATATTGTTTGAATTATTTGAAGAATTGAATTTGGTCTTAAGTCGCAGGCCTAAGTCCTTTTTTAAAACAGGCCCCTGAAGGAGACATATAAAAATGGTAAAAATGTGAGACTGTGGTTAACATCATTACATGGATTAATAGATTTGTCCATATCTATATTAAAAAATTTAAAAATTAAAAAAAAAAGCAAAAATTGTTTAAAAAGCTATTTTTCGCATCTGTGTCACAGTCAAGGTCACAAGGCCATTGACCTTGGACGAGTTGGTGTCATTTGAAAGTACTTGATAGGTAAAGTATGGATACCAAATATGAAGTCTCTATCTCTTGTGGTTCAAAAGTTATGGCAAAGTTACGAAAAATCTATTTTTAGCATACAGGTCACAGTAAAGGTCACAAAGTCATTGATCTTGGTGTCATTTAAAAGAGATTAATTAGTGTAGTAGGCAAACTAAATATGCAATCTCTATCTTCTATGGTTTTAAAGTTATGGCAAAGTTACGAAAAATCTTGTATTAGCATACAGGTCACAGTCAAGGTCAAAAGGTCATTGAGCTTGGTGTCATTTGAAAGAGCTGAATTACTGGAGTATGCATACTAAATATGAAGTCTTTATCTTTAAAGAATTATGGTTCAAAAGTTATGACGAAGGTTAAAGTTTGCAGATAAAAAGCTTTAGCATATATGTCACAGTCAAGGTCACAAGGCCATTGACCTTGGTGTCATTTGAAAGAGCTTAATTAGTGGAGTATGCATACCAAATATGAAGTCTCTATCGTTCATGGTTCAAAAGTTATGGCGAAGGTTAAAGTTTGCAATTAACAAACTAACAAACCGACAGACAGACAGACAGGACAAAAACAATATACGCCCCGGATCTATCAATCCGGGTGCATAAAAATGTCAAAACTACGGCCTATCAAAAACCTAGTTCTTATGTGTAGGTTTGGGGTCTCCTCAAGCATACAAGCTGCTTTTCCTTTATAAGTTAGTATGACAAATATCGCTATCTCTCGAGGACCCCTGTCATTTTTGGTAAATACTATACTTTTATACATATTGTGTAAATTCTGGGAAGACCATTTCCATAAGCGAAATACAACCTGAAATGAACTACGTAAATTTATGCTCTGACAACTCACCTTCATAAGTTTTGAAATAGATGAGGGAAGATTTCTTATCTTTGAAGTTTTCGAAGATCATGTCCTCTTGCAATCTGCACGATTGGAATTCCCATGGGAACTTATTGCGCCCCATTATAAGCTGAACTGTTTTTCAAAGGTTAACTTTTCTCAAATGCAGATCAAATATGTTGGTACCTAAAGTAAAGGCCTTTTCACAAGAAATACAAATGGAACATAAAACCCTATCACCACTGTTCAAGGGTTATGACCAAGGTTAACATTTTTAAAGGTGGTACAAATTCCGGGGTCAAGGTGCTGGTTTCTAAAGAAAGGTCTTGTCTCAAAGATTACATATGGGAAGTATGAAAGCGCTGGCCCTTAGCGTTCAAAAGTAATGACCAAGGTTAAATTTTGTAAAAAGTAGGTCAAACTCCAAAATCAAGGTCAAAAGGTCAAGGTTCTTCATATGTATGTGCAATGGTCTTGTCACAAGGATTACATATTTGAAACAAGAAACCTCTAGCTCCTACTGTTCAAATGTTATGGCTAAGGTTAAAGTTTGTAAAAAGTAGGTCAAACTTCAAGGTCAAGGTCAAATGGTCAAAATTATTGATATTCAATGAAAGACCTTCTAACAAGGATTACATATTTGAAGTATGAAAGCCCAGGCACTTATCGTTCAAAAGTTATGGCCAAGGTTAATTTTTTTTCATAAGAACCGAAATCTCGAAGGTCAAGGTCAAAATTGCTAGTTTCAATTGAAAGGTCTTGCCAAAAAGAATTCATACTTGAAATATGAAATTCCTAGTATCTACCGTTTGAAAATTAGGGCCAAAGTAAAAGTTTGGAATTTTTGTGTAAAAGTGGGTCAAACTCCAAGGTCAAGGTAAAAGGGTCAATGGTTCTTGAGATCAAATGAAAGGTCATGTCACAAGGATTAAATATGTGAAGTATGAAAGCCATACTTCTTACCCTTCAAAAATTCTTTTCAAGGTTGGATTTTAAAGTAGGTCAAACTCCAAGGTCAAAGGGTCTAAGTTCTTGGTATCAAATAAAGCGCCTTTTTACAAAGATTACATATTTGAAGTATGAAAGCCCTAGTCTTTATCGTTTAAAGTTACAGGCAAGGTTAAAGATTTTTTATAAGTACAAAATCCCCAAGGTCAAGATCAAAACATCAAGGTGAAATGTCTTACCACAAAGAGTAAAAGAGTTTGGAATTTTTGTGTAGAAGTTGGTCAAACTCCAAGGTCAAGGTCAAAAAGTCAAATTTGGTGGTACCTAAAGAAAGGTCTTGTCACAAGGAAAACACATGTGAAATATGAAATTCATAGCTCCACCAAATCAAAAGTTATGAGCAAGGTTAAAGTTTTTTGCGGACAAACAGACAAACAGCTGGACAGACAGACAGACAGACGGACGGACACGACGAAAACTATATTTTTTTACGGGGGCATAAAAACATAAACCCCGTATGCTGGTAATGCAGGTACATTGTATATGTATATTGATACGTAAGCAAGTTATACACCTGTGAAATATGAAAGCCCTGGTGTAACAATTCAAAAGTTAGGAACAAGGTTAAAGTTTTTAAAAAGTGGGTCAAATTCTAAGGTCAATGTCAATTAAGAGGTCAAATATATTTATACCCGTTGAAAGGTCTTGTCAAAGTGAATATACATGTGAAATATACCCGGTTTTTAAAGCTCAAGCTAACACTAATGAAAAAAAACATGCGCAGTTCGGGGGTCGGGGGGGTTCGGATCCCCTTCACTGAATTTGTAGAATCATTAAATGTATACTGAAGCAAATGAAATGTGCCAATATGGATATAAAGGTTTGATGGATTGTTCTTTATTATGTGTGTAGAAGATTCTTTTTTGTATGGGAATATTTTTCACACTGTAATGATGATATTATGAGTTTGTACAAGCCAGACCTCATAATTTTTTTCATTTCACATGCTGAATACCATCGATTAGTAAAAAAAAGAAAAGTATTTCGAAAAAAAACCGGATCGTCCGTGATGCGATCCCGGGCCCTCTCACATGTGAAGCGAGAGACACACCACTAGACCACGGAGCCGCTACAACATGGCGACAATTGTATACGGACATGAAGTGACATACGTGTATATATTCACGTTCAAAATTTTACACAATGCATGATGTCTAATCTAACCTTTATTTAACAGTTCTAATAGATGTAATAAGAATATAAAGTCCACCGAGAACCTGTTTTATACGTAATAATTCTCCTCATGTCCCTGTGCTAAAAATATCGACATGTAATACGATAAATACTAATAAAACAAACGGGGCGGGGCACTTTGAGAGGAGTAAGCGAGTTCCTAGGGAGTTTTGGTATAAAATTACATAGCAAAAGCTCAAAATCTTCTTGAAATATCGCCCGAAAATGATAGTGTTTCATACAAACAGAATGTTTAAATTTACGACTTTGAACTTTGACCTTTTGACCCTAAAATCAATAGGGGTCTTCCTTAGACTACAGGGAGTTGTTATGTAAAATATCATTGCAAAAGTTCAAAGGGTTCTCGAGATATCGGGTGGAAACGAAAGTGTTATAACAGACAGAATTTGCTTATTTATGACCTTGACCTTTTGACCTCAAAATAAATAGGGTTCTTCTTTAGTCCATAGGGAGTTGCTATGCAAAATTTCATTGCAAAAGCTCAAAGGGTTCTCGAGATATCGTGTGGAAACGAAAGCGTTACAGACAGACAGACAGAAAGACGGACGGACGGACAAACCCAAATTAATATCCCTCACTTTTTAAGCGGAGGACAATATATATAGAGATAACGAACAGTATTCAAGATCAAAAGTCCATAAAACAATACAAAATAGGAGCAGAACTAACACAGACTCGATCCCAGAACATCAGAGGTGTATGGGATTAGGTCCCATAGAGGAGTGAGCATTCCCCGCCTGATATGTCACAATAGTGCGCCGTGTGATCCTTGTCACGATCGGGAAATAATAATGGCCTAACAATTAGAATGCAAAACCTGAGTAAGTATTTGACTCAATGATAAACGGTATTTGCTGCATGACGAGGTCATTGCATGTACATGTATGTACTGAACACGTCGTCGATATATCTAAATGTCGAGCTGAAGGCCAAAGAAGTGTTTTCTTCTTTTCAAGTATAAGATTTGGACAAATTCTGCTTTATATGAATGCAAAAAATAGGTCTGCTAATAATGGGGCACAATTGGTACCCAATGGGAATTCCAATATATTGTTGGAAGACCTAGCTTGTCTCCAAAAACCACATGGATATTGTCAATCAGAAACTCAAGTATCTTTTTGATGTAACTTTCAGATATACTTCTGTGTGTACAATATCACTCTCCAAAAAATCACTTAGATATTGTCAATCAGAAACTCGAGCATCTTTTGGATGTCAACTTCAAAGTACTTGTGTGTACAACCAGATTATTTTATAACATAGTAATTTAGCAAATGACCAACAGGTGCGTTTTTATGGCCGAAAGAGAAAATCAGTAATAAAAATATGGAATCAAATTAAAAGGTGTAATTTTATCATGGTAAAGGGAAGCATGGGATCCATTCATGTTTTAGTTTTCGTGTATTTCAAGAGATCCAGAAAAAAAATGTACATACATCCAAATGAAGGATTAGCAAGAGTAATTTTAACGTTCAGATTACACGGAAAGTTAAACAGATTTTCTGAAAGTCCAAACACCAGGCCCCAGGGAAATGCACCCGACAACACAGCTGCAAATGAGCTTAGAGAATAAAGAAAGTGTGCAGAGCTTTTTCATCAAACATGTAGGCTACACCTCAGCCGTTGTAATATCTTTCTATTCCCAAAACGTATAAAACAATCAAAGGAAGATTCTCCAATATCAGATATGTCGTGGGAAATTGCATTCTTCAGTGTCTCTAGGGTATCCTTAATGATGAGTATGCTGAGGATATCTGTTTATGGGTACAAAGACATACGAAATGTGTAAAAGGTAACAGAGAATGACTTGAGGGATTGAAACTAGTAAAATTGTGTATTACGTACATTCCACAGTTTTAGATGACATGCAGTTTGCATAATTTATTGAATGACTCTAGTACACACTAAATTGTTTCCGATTTTTTGTCCAGTCATGATAAGTGCACACGACAGTGTGACCAGTCAGTAGGGGATGCTCACTCTTCTATGGCACCTGATTTCATCTCTGATGATTTTGGAGGTCCTTGTTTGTTCTGTTCCCGATATGTAATGTTTAAACGGACTTTAGCTTGAATTTTTTTCGTTATCTACATAATTCACGAGGAATTGTACTTAAAAAAAATAAGACGTAAGCCGCGATATGAAGGGAAGTTTTAAATAACAATAGAGTTGTGAATTAAATTCCATCGTTTTCCCATGGTTTGATTATTAGAATTCCGGAAACATATACTAGTATTTCCTTTAAAAAAACCCATAGATATTGAAAAAGAAATCGATTATATTTCCATAAAAATGTTTCCAATCGACTTCTTATTCTCCATGTATTAAAATACAAGCATTGTAAATTTAATCAAATATAGATATAAATCTGATAGTCACTTGTGTGATATTAATAAGTTGAATATTCTTAGGCTCATGGACATCAAGTGATGCCAACATATACGCTATATACACAGTCTTCTTTCGCCAGACTAAGATTGTATTGAAAACAAATTTTCAATTTCTTCTTTGATATTAGATTTCAATTATTGAAAGGATTTTATGATTGCTTCACTGAAATATGTGAATGGATTGGTTTTTGCGCTTAATTAAAGGATTTGTCATGAGGCACCACATTGCAAGCTTGATTTGTATTTTAGCCAGCCCTGTGCATAATTACATTAAGACGATCAGGCCCCTTGGGCTCTTTTTGGTATTCTCAACTTCAGTAATTTTGCTTTTCCAAAGGAAATTGAATAAAGCCCATAAAATTTCTTTATCTGGACAGAAAGCTACAGCTAGCCTCTAGCAACTTTTCTGTGTAACCTTTTTTCTCTCTCGCTTTTTTCTGGGAAATCCATTCTACGATAGTTGCAGAAAAAGAATATCTTGACTGGTTTTTTGTAGATCTTCCTTAGTTTATCTGTTTGAACGGCGCAATATTTTGTTTGCTTTTTTTGTTGTTGTTTTTTTGTTGCTGTTTAACGTCCCTCTCGAGAACTTTTCACTCATATTGAGACTTGCCGGATAGGATGCAAAATACCTAAACTCGTCACTTAGAGTCAAAGCAGCGAAAGATCTTTTTTCTTGTGAACACCTACTGCGACATGGGACCTCGATTTATAATCCGTAGGAGGTTGTCAAGACCCAATATTCTATAAATCTTTCATGTGAACCCGATTACTTCTATCAATATTCCTTACATATGCAAGCGATATTTTTAGAACAGAAAAATAAATTAACTTTTTATGAATGTTTTCTACTTGCTCTTGTTGAAAAAAAAATAATTTATATCGTATAACCTGTGTTACCTACATCACAATGACCTGTGTCATTAACGTATTAGTCCGCTTGACGTTACATTTGAAATTTACACAATCGAAAACATTTTTGAAGGAGAAATGTCTTATTTTCTAACTTTAATGATTATATATAAGAAAAATGCTTTTGCAGAGGTTTACTGTCCTCAATTTCTCTAAATTTTAAAGACAAATTTAGAACGAAACTAAATCATTTTATACTTAGAACAACGGTTAAAATGCAATAAACGGTCGGAATCCTTTAATTTACTGTTTAGCAAAGCTCTGCAGCAGATGATGCAGTAATGATCGTTTAACTTGCGTGTTATAGTTAAATTTATGAAATTAAAGTAATATAATCCTAACACCAAAAGAATTCGATGTGTTTTCCTTATTGTGGCAAACTCCTTCTTACAATGCTTTTTTCAATCGATTTTACTTATGAAAATAAAATCAAGTAAAGTATATATTACAAGAATCTTTTTTTTTTATCTTATATTTATTATATTAATTTAATTGCTTTTTGTTCTTTTTATCATCCTATGGTTTTCTATACTTTTCATCCAATGTGAGAGATGCACTTCTCAATGTAAAACTTAATCATTAGTCATATTACCTATGATATAGAATTGTAATCAGTGTAATCATATTATAATATAAACTGATTTTGGTAACAAAGATACTGATAGCAAAGTATTTTGGGGGAAATTCTCAATATATGTTGGACAAGAACCCCTTTCAAATTCTTGACCTAGATCTGTACCAAAATTTAGTGAATTGATCAAAGGTAAAATAGATGCATAATGACACATCATAAACATATCTATGCACCTGTGAATGTCTCATTAAATTTCATTCAGTAGTCTAGAAGGGGTTTCAAAATGAATTGGATATCCCTAATAATATTACAAAATATTAAATGAAAAGTGTTCATGTTTTGCAAATGGAAAACCTAAATATGTGTATGACCAAAGATTCTGTGAGAGTTTCAATTAACTTTTTGCATTGTATGGGAAATTTGGATAGCGATTGGTACAACCTGGGTGTAACAGATGAATGGACACCCCCATCATTTTGAAATGGGGGACACTGGGTTATTTATAATTGTATGAAGACTTACATATTTTTGCAACCTTTTTAATAAAATAAACATATCCAATTCATAAATATAAAAAATTATACCTCCATTCAGGTGTACTCAATAATAATAAACATTTTTACATAGAATTTTAAAATATAATAATACAAAACCAAAAAAAGAAACAAAATATTTACTTAAATAAAATAAAAAACAATGAAATGAATACCATTTTGTATGTAAAAGTAATAAAGAAATAAATTTTCTCTCAAAATATACTTCCCCTTTTTTAGGATGGAAATAAGACTTTTTATGCTTCAACATCAAAATTTTTTTTTCAATTTTGCTTTTTATTTCAAGCACATAAAAGCAAAACATTTATTCTATTGTTTTATTTACCCTGAAATTTTCATCTCTGTTAGAGAAATATTTTTGATCTAGCTAGATTACACGCATTTTTTAGAATTGCTAAAATGAATATGGGTTTTGAACTGAATTCAGAAAAAAAAATTGAGGGTCAAGAATTATTAGGGTCAGATATAAAAAAAAAAATATACAAACACACATTTTATCTTGTTAAACTTTAAAATCCACCACAAAGTAAGAGGGTCACACAGGGTATAATTCACTACAAATATCAGAGGGGCAGGAAAATTGTTTGCACAAAGAGAACCTTACCTCTTCCATATTGTGTCGGGAGGAGGGGAAAGGTACGCAGAGCCATACGGGGAGCAGTCATTCTAAAAATAAAATACAAATTACACTTAAAAGAACAATAAATGAAGAACTCAACTTTTGTCAAATAATGAGCATGTTCAACTTCCAGGAATAATCTTAAACATACTAAATAAAATTTAATGAAATAAGATTTTTTAAGTCTCTTAAACATTTATCGGGGGACTAAAAGTTTTTCTCCTCCCATTGACAGGATAATTATAATGCCATGGGTCTGACAACATGTGGGATAAGGTAATCAGTTTGACCTTTTCTTCTTATTTTGCAATGATCATAGTAATTTATGGATTTAAAAAACAAGGTTTTATAAAACTGACAGCATAGGATAATCAGGCTAATTACTTTTGAAAGAAAGCTTACATCCAGTTCAACATGTTCATTCAGGTATTTTGCAATGTAAAATGCAAGATTTAACAATAGATTTCATAAAAACACATTTACACATACTTAGAATGGACCAAACATCACACTTCTGTAAGTTACTAACAGAGGTGAAAGTCAATATCAACACTTTTTTTGGCATGAAATCTTTTTTTTCTTTATCTTTTTACTTAGACACTCATAGAGAAATGATTAATTATTATATTGATAAAATACTCCGTTGTACTGAGTTATAATGTATGCGTATGGGGATGTGGGTGGTTAAAAGGAACATATTAGTATTGTTTCATATATTTCCCCCCTCTTGCTTTTCTAAATAATTTGACCAATGGTACAATCAGTGTGTTTAAATAATATAAAGCCTGTGTAAATTAGTCTAGGCCAATCTGTAAACTTCAGCTGCTGTGTCATTGGTACAACAGTCATGCTACTTCAACAAAAGTTATTCTGTATTAGGAAAATGTATATATTTTTAAATACAGATTTTTTCATAATTGTGTTTATTTTCATGGTTCTAATAGAAAATCAGGTTGTAATGTTGGTATATTATATATATTTCTTATGTTTATACCCTCTGTTTATCCATTGGAAAAGCTCTTCTGTGTGGCCCGAGTTGTCTGCCCCTGTCACGAACATTGTGTATTCGCCCGTCCACTCGGTTATGTATTGACCCACTAGCTCGAATGCCCTCAAAATCCCTCAGAGCAGACTACAAAATACCATGTAAACATCCATAAGATACCTTTAAAACCCGAAAATAACACAATCTCGCGATCAATATACAACAACAATTACATTTGATCCGCCATGTTTTGAAATAAATATACGTACTGGAAGATCAATGGGAGAATTTGTGGCCATCTGATTGACATTGGGCAGCGATCCTGCGCGATACTGCGTCCCAATGTTTTGATGCAACTGTAGGTGCTGCTGTGGAGGGTAGCTCTTCTGTGAAGTACACTGAAAATAACGAAAACGTTGTCTAGTATCATGCAAGTGACAATCTGCTTTACCCCGCTTCATATGTTTCCAGCTAACTTTACAGTATAAAATCGGCCAAGTGTGCCTTACCTTGGTTGCAAACGATACATCTCTAAGAATGGCTTCAAATGCTGCTGTTTCTTCGGCCTGTTTCTGATTATGAAGTGCTATTTTCTCGCTAAATTTACGCGGATTCGACATCATGGCAGAAACGACAGGCTTGTTATGATTTTGACATCGCAGGGGGTCCGTCCTATTATTATCCAATCAAAACTTTGAATAGGGCCATGTGATCACCGATAGATGTCAGCGTAATCGGGCGCTGCTCCTTCTTCTCTGTAATAACTGTAAAATAACTGTAAAATGAAATTGAATTAAATAAGAGATTCTGGACGATTAAGTGGGTACTATATGGTTATGTCTGATGATGAAACTTGGCATTTTTATGGTCAAAATATAGGTGATGTGATTCAATATACAATCTGCATTATAGTAAACATTTTATGGCAAAATGTTTCAGCAATAATTTTTTTCAACCCATAGTATAATAATTACCTTATTAGGCCACCGTAATCAACGATTCGGGGTATAGTTTTTCCCTGTCCGCCCGTCCGTCCGTCTGTCTGTTCTGTTTGTCTCATCAGTGGCGGATTTAAGGGGGCGCACCCGGCGCCCCCCCTAAAATTGTCAAAGTTAGCATAAAACATAGTTCTGTCGAGAAAACGTTTAAATGTCTACTCGATATACCTCATTTTTACCCTTCAAAACCTCTAGAATCCATGAGCTTCCGGGGGCTTCGCCCCCTGGGCCCCCACCAGGGCTTTGCCCTGGACCAACTGGGGGCCTCGGATCACCCCCTGCCTAAATCTTGCGCCCACCTAACTTCAATTCCTGGATCCGACCCTGCTCATTGTCCGCAAAAATTTAACCAGGCTATATAGCTTTTGTGTGGATGGGGCTATTTACATGGCTTTCATATTTCACAAGTGTATTCCTTGTGGCAAGACCTTTCTTCGGATACCACCAAATTTGCGAAATTTATAACACAGCTTTTGAATTGTTGTTGTGATATCATTGACAGCTGCTTTATTTTTCAATTAAAATAGAACTCATTAATTTACATACCTTGTCATTGGTTATTTGCAAAATTATTCATTTTGTTAAAAAGAAATCCGTGATATTGTACACACAGAAGTATATATCTGAAAGTTACATCAAAAAGATACTTGAGTTTCTGATTGACAATATCTATGTGGTTTTTGGAGACAAGGTCTTCCATTTACTTACGACAATATATTGGAATTCCCATTTGGTACCAATTGTGCCCCATTATTAGCAGACCTATTTTATTTCTATTTATAAAGCAGAATTTGTCCAAATCTTATACTTGAAAAGAAGAAAACACTTCTTTTACTATGTTAGAAAAATATTAGGTTGTATTGACCTGCACGTGACGTTCCAGGTCAATACAAGGATTTATTTCCACTACATTGATCTAAAAATAGATTGGGGAATTCCAGATTGATACAAATTGTTTTAGAAAGCTATTTAAACGACTGTGATTTTATTTTCATGTGATTTTTATTTTCTTCGGGCTCGGTGAATATTGTACTCCTCAGATGGCTAAATCATTGTATTGACCTCAAAAACCAGCAATAATTGTATATTAATTCCAGAATATTCAAATCTTATCAAAAACTAAACTATTTTGATTTTATTAACACCTTTAATTCTTATTCATTTTGAAAATAAGCATCAATGCTGAATTTTTCTCCCCTTCGTACCTACCTCGTACTTACCAATTTGTTTTTACTCTGAGTTGAAATAGGACAAGCAACCCTTTTTTTTTCTTTTGAAAGATAGCCCTTAAGGTTATTTTTATTTTTATGTGTTAGGCAAAAAAAGTAAAAGTCATTCCCTTATTCATTTAAATTCCCTATACCTGAGAGATGTGTTGTTTAGAATGCAATTGTAGTGTGATTATTTTTTATTTGTGTGTTTCTTCTTTATTTAAACTTGCTTTCTTTTGATTTTGTCCTCGACTTTGAATTTCGCTCTTTGATTTGTTTTTCTTGACCACCCTACCAATTTCAGGACTCAAATGATTAGAAACCACGATTTACCACGGTGAGTTACCCTTGCCTTGTCTTTGGCATACTCTAGTTATCCCCTTTGCATGGATTACTAACTGTACCGTACACTACGCTTCTCATCTGGAAAGTGACATTATCATCTTGTCTGGTTTATTATAATATTTGATGAAAAGGTGTTTTATTGAGTTTTATTCATAATTGCCCAAAACTAATTGTTTGAGGTTTGCAATTGAGTGGACATTTTCCTTATGTGTACACGTGTGTGAGGCTGTTTTTATCCCACTATATCAGAGCCATACTAAGTGATAAAACGTGTGGGCAAGGCTCTAATCACAGTCAGTGTCATTAAATCTTAAAACTGAATTATGCTTGCAGTTTATTATGTGTTTCTTATTTTCGTTCAAGGAGTAAATTCACAAGATTGAAATAGTTATTATTAAGTTTACATTAAGGTCAGAGCTCGAACATTCGTCATTTTGTCTGGAAACAGTGAACAATTTTTATGAGCCATTGAATATTCCTAGCCACCTGTCCTTTTAATTTTTTTGTGAAATTTTTTTATAACAAATGAAGTCCTAATTAATTTTGTCAACTCAAAGGCCCCATACCCAAATAAAAAAACATACCGTATAGCAGGTTATTTTAGCGGGGTGTAAATTTAAGCTTATTTTGGTGTTTTGATGGTAGCCCGCTAAAATTTAAATCGCTAAAATAGTCAGTACTCTTCTGGTGTTCATCTGCAAAGAGCAAAATCACTGTTTCAGCTTAAATAAATTATGCAAAAATTATTGGCATATGCCTTTGATCAGACAAAACACAGAATTTTACACCCACCAAGAAAACCTGCAATACGGTATCTTTTTCCAAATTGAATGTTAATTTTCCCAGATTTCATTTTCCCTGAAATTCAAAGAACACTTAGTAAGATTTATAGAATTACTTAAATTGTAATTCATATTTCAATATTACAAAGATAGTTGACAACAAAAACCAGAAATCAATATTTAATGATTTTGATGTACATTTTTGCAGAATATCAAAAGAATTGCTATTTTTTCCAACTTTTAAAACCCCAACCCTTGTCTCAAAAAATGGTGTGAAAGCCCAGAAAAAGCATCTGTGTGTAAATAATCAACTTCAATCTCCATCATGATAGTTGATCCCAGTCAAACTTGATAAGTACATTAGTTTTGATTCTGAGGGACTGAGGATTTTCTGTATTGGAAAGGAAAGTTGTAACAAGAAAAGACAAGAGGAATTAAAAGGTTGGAAATATTTAAAATCCGGCATTTTATGTTGCATATGTAACTTGTTAATTTGCTATATTTGTCAAAATCATAAAACTACTTTATTTGTCAAAAATCATAAAACAGATTTTATAGACTCTCTTTTAATTTACAGTATTTTTAAGTTGTCAAAAAGCTCCTAAATAAAAATGTTGGAGAATAGTGTTTTCCCTAAGAACCAGCGACAGGCCAAACTGGCCGCTTCAATTGAAAAATATGCTGCTTTGAAATAAAAATATGTTGTACTGTCCAAAGAGATTCTGTTCATAAACCTCAGCCTCATGGTCATTCTCAACGTATTTTTGAGCAATAGTTGTACGGATAAAACCCCAAACCTTCTTGAACCAGACTTAATGAACATAACGGCATTTCAGGGAGCTGCCTGTTTTCCGAGCCCAGATCTGAAGAGGAAATTCCTGTATGAAAAATAGGAAATAAAGTCGTTAAATTGGAATTCTTGTTCCTTTGTTTTATTGATAAAAGATGTGATTCTGCTGTTTATTCATAGTAACACAATATGATAACTAAATTAGAGGCCATGTATATGTCTGGTTGAAAGATTTCAGAGCCATTGATTTCATATATTTGTGCATACAGTGATAAGGTTTGAGGATTATTTTTCACTGCTAGCTTTGATTTCTCTGTTCTTGATCACGATTATTGACAAAATCTAGGAATGATACATGAAGTATATGATGAGCTGGTGATTTCTTAGTATTGATCTTAGACAGGTATCGGAGAGAGCAAAAGGCAGGACAACTAAAAAATCCAACCATGATTGTCAATGAAACATTTGATGATGCTTCACTTCTTTCTCTATATCGACTCGCAAATAAATGGTTTAAAATCTATAGTAATAAACTGTAACGTTATAAAACACATATGAACTTTCCATAGAAACTGGAGTTGAGCAATGCTCCTGTGCATCAAATCAGCTGGGGCATAAACGCCATTTGCAAGGGTATATTAATATACAAATAAGTGGAGATGACCATTAAAAAATGAAGTCTTCAATTGTAAAATAGTTTTGTTGTTAGGTTACTAATAATGTCTTTTTCAAGTTAGAAAATCTAAAATACGAAACCTAGTGTCAGACTCTCTGGTAACTATTTCGAGTTCAAATGAATGTATTGAATCAAAAGTAGGGATGAAAATGACTTGCCAGTTGATGAAACGTCAAAATACCTAAATGTATCTATTGGAATTCATAGCAAGAGACTACTTCTTTTATGAATCTTAATACATATAATAGAAAAATAGATCTGCTGATAACTGAGACACAATAAGCATCAGAAACTCAAGCATCTTTTTAATATCAACTTTGAAGTGCTTTTGTGTGCAATAAGAATGTTTTAACGAAATAATTTTGCAGGTATTTACGAGCTTTTGCTATAAATGATGTTAAAATGGCTGAATTTGTCATGTAGATTATGTTTGTATGAAGTGTTGAGAAATTCTTACGTTTTGATAAAATTGATCTGGGTAAGATTTGCTAATTTTATTTTTTTTTAAGTTCCGTTGAATTTTTTTCATTATCCGCATCTGATTAAAACCACTTCTCAAAAACATTATTGTACAGTAGTCTGAAGTGTTGCCTGCACTGCGGTTCATTTTCACACAGGAGACAAATATATCTCACTATAAAGATATCACTCCTCTTGAAGGCAATATTTAAAACAAAATGTGTTGATACTATGCTGCAAATCTACCTGTATATAAAAACTACTTAATTTTTTTTATTGTGTGCTAGTGAATATTAAGCCACATGACTTAGAACACCAATAAACTCTATAACTATACATTCTTATGTCCTCCAGGAGGGACGTTGATACTGAGTAGTACTTTATCGTATTAGGTCCATAAATTGTTAAGCTGTTAGAAGAATCAGATGCTATAGATAAAACGTATCGATTGCATTGCCTTCCTGAGGGTTAACAAGTGTATTTTCTCCACTCGTCCTCTAATTTTAAGGAACAATTTTCTTGTAAGTCAATTTCCCTGTCACTAAACCAATTAAGACTTGAGAGGGGCGCATGTTGTGATTATTCCGAGTTTGTACACCTTACCACATAAGTCTAGATTTCAAGCCCCCCCCCCCCTTAAAAAAAATACCCCTATATTTATTAAAAGAAAATATAAATAAATTCCTTGTAATCTTTAATATCCCTGAAAACAAGAGGCCCAGGGGCCACAACAGCGCTCACCTGAGCACATCGGGCTTGAATTTACTCCCCCCCCTCCAGGCATTACCCTTTTTTTTTCTTTTGAAAGATAGCCCTTAAGGTTATTTTTATTTTTATGTGTTAGGCAAAAAAAGTAAAAGTCATTCCCTTATTCATTTAAATTCCCTATACCTGAGAGATGTGTTGTTTAGAATGCAATTGTAGTGTGATTATTTTTTATTTGTGTGTTTCTTCTTTATTTAAACTTGCTTTCTTTTGATTTTGTCCTCGACTTTGAATTTCGCTCTTTGATTTGTTTTTCTTGACCACCCTACCAATTTCAGGACTCAAATGATTAGAAACCACGATTTACCACGGTGAGTTACCCTTGCCTTGTCTTTGGCATACTCTAGTTATCCCCTTTGCATGGATTACTAACTGTACCATACACTACGCTTCTCATCTGGAAAGTGACATTATCATCTTGTCTGGTTTATTATAATATTTGATGAAAAGGTGTTTTATTGAGTTTTATTCATAATTGCCCAAAACTAATTGTTTGAGGTTTGCAATTGAGTGGACATTTTCCCTATGTGTACACGTGTGTGAGGCTGTTTTTATCCCACTATATCAGAGCCATACTAAGTGATCAAACGTGTGGGCAAGGCTCTAATCACAGTCAGTGTCATTAAATCTTAAAACTGAATTATGCTTGCAGTTTATTATGTGTTTCTTATTTTTGTTCAAGGAGTAAATTCACAAGATTGAAATAGTTATTATTAAGTTTACATTAAGGTCAGAGCTCGAACATTCGTCATTTTGTCTGGAAACAGTGAACAATTTTTATGAGCCATTGAATATTCCTAGCCACCTGTCCTTTTAATTTTTTTGTGAATTTTTTTTATAACAAATGAAGTCCTAATTAATTTTGTCAACTCAAAGGCCCCATACCCAAATCAAAAAACATACCGTATAGCAGGTTATTTTAGCGGGGTGTAAATTTAAGCTTATTTTGGTGTTTTGATGGTAGCCCGCTAAAATTTAAATCGCTAAAATAGACAGTACTCTTCTGGTGTTCATCTGCAAAGAGCAAAATCACTGTTTTAGCTTAAATAAATTACGCAAAAATTATTGGCATATACTAGAGTTGGGTATTGCGAAGGAAATCCATATTGCGATATATTGCAATATTTTACTTTGAATATTGCAATATATTGCAATATATTGTAGATTAATTATCATTAATTAATTTGAGCAGAATGTTTGAAATGCTGTCAAGTTCAAAGACTATTTGAATTTATCTTTAAGTTTAAAAGCGGGAGGAGGGATAAGACATTGATTGCACACCAAATTAACACTTTACTTTTAGTCAAATTCCAGGTAAAATAGTAAAACAAGATGAACTCTCTTGGAGAATTTTCACATTGAAATAAAAA
>PRKT01000006.1:2290025-2310166 GCA_003671525.1 Saccostrea glomerata | reverse complement strand
AAAAGCATCTGTGTGTAAATAATCAACTTCAATCTCCATCATGATAGTTGATCCCAGTCAAACTTGATAAGTACATTAGTTTTGATTCTGAGGGACTGAGGATTTTCTGTATTGGAAAGGAAAGTTGTAACAAGAAAAGACAAGAGGAATTAAAAGGTTGGAAATATTTAAAATCCGGCATTTTATGTTGCATATGTAACTTGTTAATTTGCTATATTTGTCAAAATCATAAAACTACTTTATTTGTCAAAAATCATAAAACAGATTTTATAGACTCTCTTTTAATTTACAGTATTTTTAAGTTGTCAAAAAGCTCCTAAATAAAAATGTTGGAGAATAGTGTTTTCCCTAAGAACCAGCGACAGGCCAAACTGGCCGCTTCAATTGAAAAATATGCTGCTTTGAAATAAAAATATGTTGTACTGTCCAAAGAGATTCTGTTCATAAACCTCAGCCCCTAGCCTGTTACAACTGATCTCCAACTCTTTTCTTTGAAATCAAGGGAAAACACTGGGAGAAGTACAAATTTATAAAAGGAAAAGAAAATTTTGAATACAATCACTTAAGTAGGTAAAAAATACCAATGTAGAGCCCTGACCTTCATGTTGAGAATGTTCTTGCTTTCTGCTTACCGGAGCTATAAAGAATGAGATTATCCATGCTCATAGCTTATTCATATAAATGTACTTTCTTGTAGTCTAGCCCCAGTTAACATATCATGTGTCTGATAGTTTGTATTTTCATGTTTGCCAAACTGCACCCTAACATAAAGACTGTGTGTGTGTTGTGGGTGGATTCTTGCTAAATCCACCCTTTACTTAAAGCAGTTTTATCAGGGGAAATAATGACATGTGGGACATGGCCTGTGCTAATATTAGGGATATGGATATTATGTAATTGATTGAAGAAATCTATGTCATGTTTTCATGCATGTGGTGTTGGCCAAGGAATCTGTCAAAGTGGGTGGTGAGGGCGTTTACGTGTCTCCTTTTTGTGTCACTAAATTTTATCTAAAAGCAACCAAGGTGCTAAAAAAATATAAAATGGGAATACTGACATTTCTGATGCATTTGGAATGCTGCTACTTGAATGCTAGCTTTATGTATCAGTATAAAAAATTCTCTTGGTATAATCATCTCCTTAAGATCTGTATCAAACAGTTAAAGTCAAGGTTCAGTTTTCTATCCTTGGTAAGAATGTTGGAGATGGAGACTGTAAGATAACATTGTTTCTTTATCTAAGAAAATTTATAAACCTCTTTGATAATATTATGAAAACCACTTTCATATTATTTTATGAATTTTGATTTTTCTGTCTGTATTAATAATATGCAAAAATGAGTGTTCAAGTCTGCTAGTATAAAGAATTCTTTAATAAAAATGTAGTAAAGAATTGAAGTTTGATAGTTTGTTCATTGAGAAGGGTGACACTTTTTGGCTTGTGACGTTTCATGAAGATGATATTGAAAATGTAAATAAAAGCATGTGCTGGTTAGATTGAGGATCTGTTTTGATCCCTCTTTCCTTGATGTTTTGTTGATAATGTTTAATTATCACATTAGACAGTAACTTTAAGACACCTTTTTTCAATACAACCTACAAAAGACATTATTTTCTCCCCCTTATTCTGGTAAAATCAGGGTCTACTAGGAATAAACAAAATGTGACCGAAAGGTGTATTTTGTACATGTTCTCCATTCTCAATAAAGGAACATATGAATGTGAGGATAAAAAATCAACTCAAAGAAATTTATGAAAATTAAGTTTGCAGCTCTGCAGAACTTTCAGGAAGTTAGAAGCATTGATTTAGAAGTAAAACAGCCTACCAATAGCTCGAAGCTCATCACTGACGGAAGATCACAGAGTCATGTACATTGTGAAAAAAATGCCATATCTATCTATTTTAGGATGAACACCGAGAAATATTATAACCATTTGATGAATCTGAAATTGAGTACAATATTCCAAAATTTTAAGTATAAAATGGAGCAATCAACATGACAAATATCATAACTTTCTAATAACATGCAAAAGCTTTCAAAACATTTTCAGCTGCTGGAAAATTTGTCAGCTACTATATATCACCCACCAAAAAACAATGAATATTCTATTCCTAAAACCATCCTACTTATTGATGAATCCCAGTTTTATTAAACTTTTTATTTTATAAGCAATGCAACATAACAACTGTACTATAATATTTCTACTTTATAATTCAAGACATAAAATAATTGACAGATTTCCAACATCCTGTCCATAACTATTAACTTCTAACCTTCTACCTAGAGCTTTTGACCTTATGACATCCTATCCAGAGCTATTATTCCCTAGCTTTGACCTCCGAACCTTTTACCCAGACCTTTAAACCTCCTACCCAGAGCTATTGATACATATCCTTAACCTTCTGACCTCCTTCCCAGAGCTATAAATCCCCTTCATTGACCTTCTGACCTTATACTCAAAGCTATGTCTCTAACTTTGACCTTCAGATTACTGTTCAACCCAGAGCTATTAATCTCTAGCCTTGACCTTCTGACCCCTTTCCCAGAGCTATAAATCTATAACCTTGACCTATTGACCTCTGACTCAGAGCTGTAAATCTGTAACCTTGACCTTATAAACTCCTACCCAGAGTTATTAATCTTCAACCTTGACCTTCAAATCTACTACCTAGAGCTATTGAACTCCAACCTGATCTGTTGTACTTCTGTGAAGAATTATTCAAAAAAAAAAAAAGGTTGTAGTTGAATTATGTTTATCTAAGTTGCATCTTATAAGCCATTGATTACTTGATTCTGACATTTTGTATGTTTATTAAATTGTCACAAAACTTATCTTTTGTGTGGGAGAGATAAAGAAGAAATTACAGAGGCAGTCTAAACAAAAGGAGATGTGGCCATTATCATTAACTAATTATCTTATTATATACATCTACACCTACAAAACAACTCTTTTTACCAGCAGTTACTTTGCATTTTTGTATTTTTTGTGAGCTGAGGTATATATTATCACCACATTCAATAAACATATACAGTATATAATTTACAATTTCTATGTAGTCAATAAAATGCTCAATAAGTAGATCATTTATTATCAAAAAATAAAAACAAACAAATCAACAAGATCAAACAAACAACAAACCTCTTTTGTTACACCTTTCTTATATGATATAATGCATTCATTTAACTTAATTTTCATAAATTTCTTTGAGTTGATTTTTTATCCTCACATTCATATGTTCCTTTATTGAGAATGGAGAACATGTACAAAATACACCTTTTAAACAAACAACAAACCTCTTTTGTTACACCTTTCTTATATGATATAATGCATTCATTTAACTTAATTTTCATAAATTTCTTTGAGTTGATTTTTTATCCTCACATTCATATGTTCCTTTATTGAGAATGGAGAACATGTACAAAATACACCTTTCAGTCACATTTTGTTTATTCCTAGTAGACCCTGATTTTACCAGAATAAGGGGGAGAAAATAATGTCTTTTGTAGGTTGTATTGAAAAAAGGTGTCTTAAAGTTACTGTCTAATGTGATAATTAAACATTATCAACAAAACATCAAGGAAAGAGGGATCAAAACAGATCCTCAATCTAACCAGCACATGCTTTTATTTACATTTTCAATATCATCTACATGAAACGTCACAAGCCAAAAAGTGTCACCCTTCTCAATGAACAAACTATCAAACTTCAATTCTTTACTACATTTTTATTTAAGAATTCTTTATACTAGCAGACTTGAACACTCATTTTTGCATATTATTAATAAAAAAATATTTACAGACAGAAAAATCAAAATTCATAAAATAATATGAAAGTGGTTTTCATAATATTATCAAAGAGGTTTATAAATTTTCTTAGATAAAGAAACAATGTTATCTTACAGTCTCCATCTCCAACATTCTTACCAAGGATAGAAAACTGAACCTTGACTTTAACTGTTTGATACAGATCTTAAGGAGATGATTATACCAAGAGAATTTTTTATACCGATACATAAAGCTAGCATTCAAGTAGCAGCATTCCAAATGCATCAGAAATGTCAGTATTCCCATTTTATATGTCTTTTAGCACCTTGGTTGCTTTTAGATAAAATTTAGTGACACAAAAAGGAGACACGTAAACGCCCTCACCACCCACTTTGACAGATTCCTTGGCCAACACCACATGCATGAAAACATGACATAGATTTCTTCAATCAATTACATAATATTCATATCCCTAATATTAGCACAGGCCATGTCCCACATGTCATTATTTCCCCTGATAAAACTGCTTTAAGTAAAGGGTGGATTTAGCAAGAATCCACCCACAACACACACACAGTCTTTATGTTAGGGTGCAGTTTGGCAAACATGAAAATACAAACTATCAGACACATGATATGTTAACAGGGGCTAGACTACAAGAAAGTTCATTTATATGAATAAGCTATGAGCATGGATAATCTCATTCTTTATAGCTCCGGTAAGCAGAAAGCAAGAACATTCTCAACATGAAGGTCAGGGCTCTACATTGGTATTTTTTACCTACTTAAGTGATTGTATTCAAAATTTTCTTTTCCTTTTATAAATTTGTACTTCTCCCAGTGTTTTCCCTTGATTTCAAAGAAAAGAGTTGGAGATCAGTTGTAACAGGCTAGGGGCTGAGGTTTATGAACAGAATCTCTTTGGATTAAAGGTAATAACATCGCATCTATGATGGGTGGCAGAACTTTTAGTTACAGAAGTTTATTTATATTTTATGTTTTACAAACACAACAATTACTTGTTAAAAGTTGATCCGTTCACCTGCATACGTGAAATTAGTACGACTGTCTACCTATCAACTTTATCAATTACTGATTTTGATGCTTGAATGGAAAAAAAAAACTGTTTTTTGAATCTAATAACAAGATAAAGTAATTTTCAATTTACCTTTATAATTTTTAATAGAATTATACACTGTATGATTAATTATGATTTTTATTCCAGCAAATATTAAATTTCCTGCTTGTTAGTATTTTTACTCGACCCTCGTAAATAAGGCCTAACAAGAACGTCAGTAAGCATTTAACTCAAAACAGGCTGACAAGCTCATTGTATTGACCAGAAAACATGCAAAATGATAAAATATAAGAGATTTTTATCCTTGTTTATCAATACCTCAAGTTGTTTCGTTAGAAATTGTTCGTATGTAGAACATATGCTCTTGCGTTCGTATCAACTGAGAATCATAAAACCCTTATGCAGTTGTTAATTAAAGGTATAATAAGTAAAGGAAGCTGTCGACTGAAAAATTAAAATCATGATGTTTTTTTGTTTTTTTTTTTTGTTTTTTTAAAGCAGTCTCGTTTAAAGTCATCATTTTTTAAGTTCTATGTCAATACAATGACCTTGTCAGCAAAAACATTTTGTCATTGAGTCAAACACTAATTGACGTTTTTCATACTAATATTTAGTCCATTATTTACACATTAAATTGACGACGAATTTTTCCGTTATTTTCGCTATACTTAAGGAATCACTGTCTAGTTTTGAGAGTATGCCTGGGCATCAACAATAGTGGGAAACATGGGATAATTTGCATAACGGGCGAAGCCCGTTATGCTAAAATTATCCCATGTTTCCAACTATTGTTGATGTCCCTGGCATACTCTCATAACTAGACAGTGATTCCTTATATTTCCATTTCATTGTGAAATAAAATTGTAGACTTAGACATTAAAAATGTAGACTAATAGATTTAAATTACACGAGGATTCCCATCCCAATTTTAAAAGGCCTCGCCGAACACAACGGCAGCCGCACGAGATTTTCATGCATATTTGGCCTCATTAGCGTCAGACTCAGAGACAGATGCGCACGAGATTTGCATGCATACTAGGCCTCCATAGCTCCTGACCTATCGACCTGCCTAATTTACATTCCGGCAGAATTATCAGGAAATCAACTCCGCTTACTTTCAAAGGGTTATCATAGAGAAAAAATTTAGAAATGGAAATATATATGAATATAACTAGAAATTAAATTCTAAATCCATGCACATTGGATCAGTAGTGTGAAGAGGGCCGTGGAATGAGGGTCAGATTCCCCTCCCCAAAACATTTTCATTAATATTGAATAATTTCATCAAAAGAGCGACTCCGCCCTTTTTTGCCGTGTAATCATGGTAGTGTGGCAGTCTATGAATAAAAATTGGTTTTGAATGAGGTTGGGACCTACCAACTCCCATCCCCACCCCACACACGAAATAAAGAATTTTCTTTTTCTCTGGCTGCCCTCCCCACTCTTAAAACCGATTCTATGTCAAAGGAATTTAGGCGATTATTTTTTTCCTTTAACATTAATTCTTATGATGACAAACACATTTATCGTTCTTTTCCTAATACTTGAATAAGGCAATTATAACTGTTGACAGTTTACTTTGACTTTAAGGTCAGGTGTACTAAAATTCCACACAAAACTTTTTTTTCTCTTCAAAATGGATGCCTTTGATATACTAGTATGTCAGAGTTCTTATGTATTAAACAAGAAGTCTAGGGGCCTAACCGTCAACGGAGTACAATATAGTGCAAAGGATCAAGAGATTGATAAAAATAAAAGAAATAAATTGATATATAAAGTTATGCTACCTAAAACAGGAGAAATGGGATAATAAGAGATCAACAAAATTGTGTCTTAGAAATTTCTCATACATAGAGCATGTTCTTGCCTATCGAATCAAATGAGATATATAAACTCCGTATGCAGGTGATGAAGGTGCACTATATTACTGCATAAGTAAGGGAAGTTGACGATAGAAAAATTAAATGCATTATGTTTATCATAAAGCTTGGTTGTTAGATTACCATTAATGTCTTTTTCAAGTAAAATATCCAAATACGAAACGAAGGGGATTAACTTTACAGTATACTACGGATCAAAAGAGGAATGTCCAGCACCAGAACACTAAATCAAGAATTAAAAAAAACACAAACATATAAATATCCTTGTTTTACAATGTTTGCCTGCTAGATTTCAAAAAGCAGAGAAGATTTTCAAAGAAAAAATTCATTCTGACTATAGATTCAAAGCAACTCATAACCTTACCCAAGAACCCCTTAACCGGAAGCCATGAAAGTCACAATTTTGGAAGAAGCACATTTGCTCAACATAGCTATGTATTTTGTTTGCATAACTCTAAACAGAAGAGAAATGAAGGTTTTTTAAAAGCATTAATATATTTTCAGTACATGTGTATATACCGGTATATTCAAACGACCTCTGTCCTATCACCAGAGTCGAAGTGGCCGAATAAAATCACAATTTTGGAAGAGACACTTATATCCATGATATTCTATTTTTCGTTGTATCAGTAGTTAAAAAAGACTGATAACTTTATGTCCTACACTTACTGTAAATATGAGTATAAATATGTAAAAAGCTGAACTTCAACCAAACATCAAATCTTCTAAATCCATTTTAGTCACCTTGAAAATATGTGATTTTACAGTACTTTTAAATTTAAAGCATCATTTGTGTTTTTATATCATATATATCATTACACATTACACTGTAATTTTAATTAAAATGAATAATGAGTTATTATCTGATCAAAATAATTTTCTTCTTTCCTGACTCACTTTTAATCTTTGTTTTTCAAAAAAAGAAATCTTAATTATTCATTTAAAAAAATTCAAGACCTCAATTTCTAACTGATTATGGAATAGTTATACTGCATTCAATTCCTATCCCCGAAATAAACAGAGAATTCATTGACATTTAATGCGAACAGTTAGCCTACAAAATGCATTGTTTTATTGTAATCTGACCTCTATATCGAATTTAAGAAAAACAAAAACATTCCACTTTAACTAAGTTAAAGCTGAAATAAAATATATATACACAAACTATGAACAAAAACAAAGCTAAGAGACGGCGGCACGGCTTACCTCTGGTCCTCGACAAATTCATTTAAGTTGACATTTGTTATGTAAATTATATAAATATCACACTCTTGTTGCACTTGCTGGTTACATAAAGTGCAGAATAAACACGACAAATTGGTGTTTCGTTCAGAAATTTGACAATTCCCGCATTCTCAGATAACAGGTTACTGTCCAAAACAAATACTTGTATATCTGTGTCCACTAATTAAACGCTTTACCAGAAGGTTTATTCATTGGAGGCAAATATTAAGGGATTGTTGATACCGATAAAACAGTGTAATAAATATTCAATTGGTATTCAATATTACCTTTGGCTCTGACACTGTGTTATTTGTTGTGGTTGATCTACGATTACCTGCTCTGCCTTTGTTTTAGACATTAATTTCGAAGACCAATATAAATTCTTGACAAGGGTTAGATGAAACTTGGTGGTTACGTATGTATAATATACGGACATATCTACTTTCCCTTGATAGAATCCAAACAATCCTCGTTCTCTTTTGCAAACATTAAAAATATTTATAAAACTTTTTTTTATATTTAATCAACAGATACTCTAAGCTCAGATACTTGTATGGACCCCTGGAACACATAACTAGTAACTAGTACCTCGAACAATTTTGTAGAGTTCTTTCTTTAATGTAGTCAAATTAACAGCATGTATTCTGTTTATATTTTAAAGGAATTCTGATATTTCAATTGGTGATATGAATTCTGTGAAAGAGTATGCCCAATGAAGGGCTGAATATGAAAGAAACCTTGAGAATGACGAAAAATTTTATAAGATGGATGTCAAAATCTTGTATTAAACGCCTGAGTGGCGTAAAAAAGAACATGCCTGATATAATTATAATATAATTAAGGTAGCGGATGTATGATTTTCTTTTTTCTTTATAAAATCAAAGTTGAAAATCGTATTTAGTAACCAGACGATTTAAAATTATCCTAGTGGGATATATGGTATATAATGTTCCTTTGACTCGCAAGTTATTTTGGCAAAAAACCGATACGAATTATGATCCTTAAAAAAATACGCATTTTGAATGATTAAAAATAGGGGACACTGGGTAGTGTAGAATTGAAATAATTTTTTTTATAGTTCCACAAGATCACGAAGATTCAGCGGATTAAATCACCATTAAACAACCACTAATTCTATTAAAAGAAGTTTGGAAATGGTAAGCAAGTTGTTGTGATCTGTAAATTTGCTTTAATTGTGATATAAAAAGCAACTTTTTTGTAATAAACCAGAAATATACAAATACTCAGGTGTACGTACAGCTTTAACCTGAAGAAAATCCTATAAAACAGATTAAAAAGCCTACAGTTGGAAAATAATTTGACAAGACATAAACCGGGTTGTCTTATCCTAAGTCATAAAACAGGTATTTTTAACCTATTCAAAATCAGTGCTAATCGTGAAAAAATCGGAACAAACACCCGTACAGGCTATTGAATAAAGTTCGACTTTAAAACTTCTTATTATACGATATACTATAGCTTGAATTCAATTATAGTAAAACTTTTCTTTCTCAATGGAATTAAAATATCTTAAAATCATTAAATCGTACTATAAGTGAAAGAGGAATCTAATTTAGCCCTTGGCCATCGTATGTAATTTGTCATTCAGTTTTGGAACAAAACAAAACATTTTGTATGGTTAATATACATGAAAATTGTCTTATGCATGTTAATTTATCGTCATTAATTTGAGTCAATGTTCATCAAAGGAAATCTATTTTTGACTACTAAGAAACGCCAGTGTTCCATGACAAATGGTCGGGATATTGACAATGTTCTGGGGAGATTCTCATGAACCAAGTTCGACTGTCAGATCTTCATTATTTATCTTTGCAATTAGAAATGCAAATAAGTCTGGTAACAGTATTTACTTCGCATGTCAGCGAATCAGGTTACTCTATGAGGTTTATGTTTCTTTTTAATAGTTTTCTTACCTACTAGGCCTTCTTTTGTAGACCGGTATAAAGATATATCATTAATTTACACTATATGCAGACATTTCACAAATGTTTTCTTGTCTTATTGTGTAATAAATAAAAATTAAAGTACTAGAGGTGTCTGAAGATATGAACAAGCCTACGAGAAATATTTTTATGGAACGTAAAGATTTCGGGAATTCGAATTTGAAAATTGGCTATATACGACTATATCCTTCAGTTTAAAATTTAAAAAAAAAAACGTTTTGCACATATTTTGCTTTTTTAGTGTTTTCCCAAGAAATATAGAGTTATCAAATAGTAATAAAGCCATGGTCCATTGAAACAATAATAAAACGGGATCAGAGCAAACACGGACCTCCTTAAACATCAAAGGTGGGATCAGGTGCCATGGAGGAGTAAGCACTCCGAGTCCACTA
This sequence comes from Saccostrea glomerata, assembly GCA_003671525.1. Classification (NCBI taxonomy): domain Eukaryota; kingdom Metazoa; phylum Mollusca; class Bivalvia; order Ostreida; family Ostreidae; genus Saccostrea; species Saccostrea glomerata. The sequence goes on along the minus strand of PRKT01000006.1, from coordinate 2,299,863 downwards.
GTCACACTCACCGTGTGCTCCTTGTCATGATCACGAAAATCACAAAATGCGTATAGACAAGTAAGCAATCTCTGTCAATCGTGCATACACACCGTGTGCTTCTTCTCGTGATCGGTAAGACAGTGGGAAAATACGTAAACAATTCATTTTGTAAATAACGGCAAAAATGTTATAAAAATGCCAGTCCACTTTTTTCTTAATGATAGATTGTATAAGTTGACAAAGTTAATTTATTAACCATAGAACTCGCGAAATGATGGTTTTGAAAGAGATCGTAGGTATCCTTACATTGACATGTTTGACAATAGCTTGCCTCTTTAAAAAAGAAATAATCATTTAATTTCAGCGAAAAATAAAATCTCCTATATTTTACTCAGTTAAACAAAGAGATACATATATGAAGATTTTTCTTCCGGAAAAAAACCAATATCTTCTTATCAACAATATCTTCCAAGACAAAAATAATATTCCATGCTTTTGAGAAGTTGCATGTTTTTGTACATGTTGATTTTTACATCATTTGTGACCCCTCTTTTTCTACATAAATTAAATACACATTTACCTAAAAACTTCAAAGGTCGGTGTAGACACTAATCATGGACACTTTTTGACTAATGTATGATACAGACCCAGATTGGTGAAAGGAAAGAGAAATATGCTTACAAGTGGATTTTACAGAATAGATTTGCTTTGATCATGAACTTTAGTTTACATCTTCGTTAAGATTACATAGGACAAGGGGAAAGCGAGAGTGCGCTAAGGAGAGGGAAAATATAGTCCTTACAAATGATTTAGGACCTACAGACAGATGGACTGAAGACCATAGAACGAGGCTCCGACAAATATCGGTAAACAAAGAAGCACGCAAGTATTTTTTCTCATTGTTCAAAAATATCCATTGCTTACCAATTCGCTTCGAACAATGAAAAATAACATAAATCATATTCAGAAGCATACTGGTAAGATAAAATGAACACCAAAAAGGTATCTTAAGAAAATCATGAGACAATTTAAAGATTTGTGATTACTCTCTTAAGGGATCATAAAATCAGCTTTTAAACTCTCCGGCTGATGTTAACCGTACGAATTCATTAAATACTATTTAAACTTGTTAAAGTTGTTTTGTGCTGTTCAATCAGAGAAAGCAAATGTTTTCTTTAAGAAAAAAGCATACTCCCAGTATTCGTTTTCCACCATCCTATCCGGGGGTAGAACTTACTAACAAACTACCAAGAAAGTGGCCACTTGCATGGCACCGTAGTTAGAGCTTCTACTCTATAGAGTCGCAGAATAAGGACTTGATTCTTACGTCGCAAATTTGAAACCCACTGCGGAACGTAGAGACGGGTCCTTCGGATGAATCCATATAAATCAATGTCGCAGTAAGGTGTTTGCACGAAAAAGACCCCTTACTGCTCTATGTCTCTGAGTGATGGGTATAGATCTAAAAATGCAGCGATCCACTGACAAGCTGTGACATCTTTAAATTAGTGAAATAATCTAATAAGGGCGTTAAACAAACAAACGATGCTACTTTACTCCGATAAAACAATCAGAAAAACATATGGGTGACAGTGCGTAAATGTAGGATGTTTGTATAGTTCCCTCCTTGCTCTGCTCCTGATTTTAAGCTATTTAAATGGATTTTTGATCCTGATAACCGTTCATTATCTACACAATTACATTTTAATCAATTTGAAAAAAAGAAAACTTTAGGAGAAACTATGAAAAGATCCGGTTTACAACACAACCATTGAAGTCATATTTATCTTCCCGATTATAGCACTATAGTACTAACCATTTTTTAAAACATAAACCACTTTGTTATCTTTTTATTTATATAATGGTGCTTAAATTATCCGTTATGAAAATTCAATTGCAAAAAAACTTACCACTTATGAAAAATCCCGAGAGCATTGTGTTTTCTGGGCATTGACAATCCAACAAAAGGCGCCATGCACGGGCTGACAGCATCCAAGTCAACTGCAAGTCTTATTTAATTAGGTCTACATTATAAATTCACAAAGGGCATAAAATAAAGACTTGATTAGACCGCCATTAAATAAAACTTGTCAATCAAACAAAAGTCTTCTGAAATGCAAGAATGCTAATTTACATAGGTGACTTTATCTCATGACTGAAAGGTCTCTCTGTTGCACTCTAATCGCTGGCTTGCTGACTCTTCCGTCTTTCATATTCCAAAATATACAAAACTGAATTGATTAACACTTGTTCGAAATCCGTTTTATGACAACAGAATAAACTAGGACAAAGAAACGGACTATGTATGCGATGTTGGTACATGTACACCTTTGCAATTGAAATACTTAGATTTTGACTGTGAAGATGCACAATGATTTTTCAGGGTTCCAGGGTGTCTAAATCGAATATAGAAAACTTCACCAAAATGCTGTAAAACAATATGAGCTGCAACTTTGATGCCATAATTTTGTGTTCCAAAACATTAACTATGTCAAGGACAGATAAAAAGAACATTTTATTAACTTCTGTTGCTCTTTGTAATAGAGGAACTATTTTCAAGCTCTTAATGATACAAAATTATATTATTGTTGTCCTGTACACTATTGTTTTCTTAAAAATTCAATATTTTATTTAAGTCTAATTGATTATAAAGGTTTAAATTACTTATAAATTGTTCATAATGAAATATCTAAATATCAAAACAATATCCTCAAAAATACTGATCAATTGCTTTAAAAGTCTATTAGTTTTCTCATCAAAGGGCTATATTTATATAATATGTTTTCGGTTTCTTGTTTCGAGAAACAAATCGGTATAAAAGTGGGTTTTTTTTCAAATCTCGAGTATTCGTGCGTCACACTTTTACTTCAAGATCATGTCTCGATTTTTAGACATTTTTAAAAGTTGATTATTGGACTACTTGATAGACTCACTGTTTGACTGATTTATTGTCTATGGTCTAAATAAAAACTTCATATATATTTGGTTTTATTTGGTTTGTAACAATGACGATTGTCATAATAGATGGTTAGACAATTAGATTAAACACGTATTTAAAATGCTCCAAAGCAGATTTACAAATAGAATACTTTTGATAACTAAAGGGTTGTTGACGTTTACGAGAATGCATACCTGATGATGTTGACTTTTAAGTGAGTTATATTCTCGTACAATACTGGAGGTCGTTTCTGTAACAAAAGCTAGCCGAAAACGTTTATTCAATCTTATAAATTTATTTGTTCAAATCATTTTATTATTAAAAAAATCAAAGCATGACAAATTTCTTATGCATTTACAGAAAGAACTTTATTCGGTAGTAAACCAATATTTGCCCCCAAAATCCAAACTTTGACGGAGTAGAATTTAATTATATTTAAAAACAGGGGGATTCATGCTGACTTCAAAGCACTGAATGTTTTCGTCAGCAATGACGTCATATGTTTGAAATGACGTAAGGAAAATGACGTAAATCTAAAATTTCCATGATTTCTATATCATTTAATTTCTATAAAATACTTGATTCTGATTGGATAAAAAATTCTTTTACAACCTGTCAAAGAGTCTAAAACTGACTGACGTGTTTCATACCAATTGTTGGGCTATTAATATTATTGACACACTGAATTGTCTACCTTTTTTCTTCTGTATTTCCTGATCATGACAAGGAGTATATGGCGGGTGTGATCGTTCTGCAGGGGATACTCAGTCCTCCATGGCACCTGATTCTTATATGTACTAGAGGTCCGTGTCTGCTCTGCTCCTGATTTGTATTGTTTGAATGAACTTTAATACTGTTCGTCATCTCCATATAAAATTAAAGGCAAAGTACTTCTCTTGCCTATTTCTATAAAAAGAATTAATATTTTTCGTTTATCATCAATTGATGATATCTTTGACCATCAGGTAATTCTTTCAGATTGTTTTAATATTTTGATTGAAATAGATAACCGATTTTCCTCCTTTATTCTTATTTCTTCAGGAATTTTTTTTTTTTGCCATCCGGTATATAAATTTAGTTTTTTTTCACATATGTTAAAGTATTGATGTAAGGATACAAAAAGCTGCAAAATGTATTAACGGTGAAATAAGAAGACCGACTTCATTTTTCATGACGTTCTGATGTTCCTGAAGAAGTATGGTCTCAGCAAGAGTTTAAAAACTTCGAAAATTATTTTCAGTGAAAACGCAGAATTGTTTAATGGGTAAAAAATAATTCGTTCCATAAAGAACATATAAATATTAAAATCACTTAATTAAATATACTTTATATATTGTACTAAATCATAAACCAGAGAAGAATCATTCTTTACCCTTGGAATAAACAGTATGTAAAAATCATCGATGGATATTGAAAGAAGAGAGAGAGAGGGGGAAAATGTGTATTTCGACTCAAGTGTGGAAAATCTTCCCTTACAAAGTATTATCTTAAGATCATTTCTTCAAGGAACATTATAAAAGACGAAATTTTAATGAAAACACATATAATTTAATTTTGCTTGTATTCTTGCCTCTCATTGGTTGATTTCCAAAAAGGAAGCATAACATTTTGTATAATCTGGTTTGGTATGGGGACACACGTGCACCCCCTTGACAACCAGCATAATCATCTGTATCCATCAATCCCCTCATTTCCAGTCCTTGGGATTCATGGAAAATTCCAGATCTAATGAATGTACCTTTAATTTCAAACAGTTACTCGATCTTACCTCATGTAAAAAGCATCATGGCCGCTAGATCTATGTATCAGTTTTTACCTCCACTCGCTTCCCATCACTTCCGTTACTACGGTTGTATTATTGCGCGGTAAATTTGAACTCATAAAAACAACACAATTTTACATCCCAATTTGAATAATTATTTTAAAATTAAATTATAAGGAATGACTCTAATTCTTGGCCAAATTATCGAGTATAATATGGTTTGGGTCAGTTTACGCTTTATAATCCGCGAAGCGGATTATAAAAAAGCGTAAACTGACCCAAACCATATTATACTCGATAATTTGGCCAAGAATTAGAGTCATTCCTTATAATTTAATTTTAAAATAATTATTCAAATTGGGATGTAAAATTGTGTTGTTTTTATGAGTTCAAATTTACCGCGCAATAATACAACCGTAGTAACGGAAGTGATGGGAAGCGAGTGGAGGTAAAAACTGATACATAGATCTAGCGGCCATGATGCTTTTTACATGAGGTAAGATCGAGTAACTGTTTGAAATTAAAGGTACATTCATTAGATCTGGAATTTTCCATGAATCCCAAGGACTGGAAATGAGGGGATTGATGGATACAGATGATTATGCTGGTTGTCAAGGGGGTGCACGTGTGTCCCCATACCAAACCAGATTATACAAAATGTTATGCTTCCTTTTTGGAAATCAACCAATGAGAGGCAAGAATACAAGCAAAATTAAATTATATGTGTTTTCATTAAAATTTCGTCTTTTATAATGTTCCTTGAAGAAATGATCTTAAGATAATACTTTGTAAGGGAAGATTTTCCACACTTGAGTCGAAATACACATTTTCCCCCTCTCTCTCTCTTCTTTCAATATCCATCGATGATTTTTACATACTGTTTATTCCAAGGGTAAAGAATGATTCTTCTCTGGTTTATGATTTAGTACAATATATAAAGTATATTTAATTAAGTGATTTTAATATTTATATGTTCTTTATGGAACGAATTATTTTTTACCCATTAAACAATTCTGCGTTTTCACTGAAAATAATTTTCGAAGTTTTTAAACTCTTGCTGAGACCATACTTCTTCAGGAACATCAGAACGTCATGAAAAATGAAGTCGGTCTTCTTATTTCACCGTTAATACATTTTGCAGCTTTTTGTATCCTTACATCAATACTTTAACATATGTGAAAAAAAACTAAATTTATATACCGGATGGCAAAAAAAAAAAATTCCTGAAGAAATAAGAATAAAGGAGGAAAATCGGTTATCTATTTCAATCAAAATATTAAAACAATCTGAAAGAATTACCTGATGGTCAAAGATATCATCAATTGATGATAAACGAAAAATATTAATTCTTTTTATAGAAATAGGCAAGAGAAGTACTTTGCCTTTAATTTTATATGGAGATGACGAACAGTATTAAAGTTCATTCAAACAATACAAATCAGGAGCAGAGCAGACACGGACCTCTAGTACATATAAGAATCAGGTGCCATGGAGGACTGAGTATCCCCTGCAGAACGATCACACCCGCCATATACTCCTTGTCATGATCAGGAAATACAGAAGAAAAAAGGTAGACAATTCAGTGTGTCAATAATATTAATAGCCCAACAATTGGTATGAAACACGTCAGTCAGTTTTAGACTCTTTGACAGGTTGTACTTAGTATTTGCTGCCAAGGTCATTGTGTTGACCAAAAATTTAAGAAATGATCGTTTCAAACGAGACAGTCGATATCCTTATTTCATCAACTTGTTTGTCAATAGCTTGCCCCGTTTTAGAAATTGTTCATTCGCAGAACATGCTTTATATGCTTTATATCGTCATCACGTTTATCAAAAGGCTTTTTATAAGGGTTATCATTAATGTCTTTTTCATCCTAATATAAAACAGTCTTCGAAGACAACACAAAGTTGATGTTAAGAGATATTCTCAGTAACATAGGCAAATACGGTTTAATATTGATATATAAAGTTTAATTTTCCCCTCTTGGTAACCATAGCAACGGTGTTGTTTTCTTCATCAAATTTTATCAATAAATATTATATTCAACTTTAGTTCTACCAGATGAGTACTATTCAAGGTGAGTTTTTTTATACGTTTCTTGATTAAATGGCAAGTTAGGTCCTAAAGCAGCAAAAACAAATAACTTTAAACCACTTGTACGTTGTTTCCATGGTTACATCGCAAAGTAGCAATTATTCCCAATTTTTCTTATGTTGTTGTTGTTGCTGCAAGGTACTAAGGGTGCATATTTGCCAGTCTTCAATTTTCATGTTTTTCCTCAAGATAGTAGCATTAACCCAATCTTAGTAACTGATTTTTGCTTGGTTTCAATGTGTTACCATAGCAACCGTAAAAGCTATTTGTAGAATAATATTGCTTAAACCTTTATATTTATGGTAAAAAAAATTCAATCTTTTGTGAGAATTTTTTGTTTGCTATTCCCATAATTTATTAAGGCTCAATAAAGATTGAAAGTAGCTTAAAATCTCAACTTTTCAAATTGTTACCATGGCAACCAAGACACATAGCATTGAAATTTCATTTGATATATGTTTCTGGTGCCAAGTACTAAGAATGGGTAAAGTTTCACCAAAACTGGTAACCATTCATAGCAAAGAAGTTTAAGTAGTTATAGAATGGCTTTTTACTTTTCAAAGACGAACTCCAGTATCAAAATTCAAACCATAATTACCCAAACTGAATCACGTTCATGTATGTCAGTTCGTATGTAATTCCCGAAAAACGTTTTAAAATCATACTCTTTTGACTGATTTATAAAAATTACCCGATATTTCGGTTATACTTCATAAACTTCACCGGTATAAATTGACTTTGTTGAATACGTCGACCACTTATGGCGTCACTGACTATTTTATGGCTAAACAATGAATTTATGCTCATAACATAAATCAGATGCTTTGATTTTATAAAAAAAACATTGGCGTAGTTTACAGTCATAAAGAACATTGGCAGTGTATCGGCCATTTTGGGAACTAAATTATGGCCAACTATTGTAGTTTTTATAGTTGTCCTTCAGTTTGAATATTATTTTTTATCACTATGACTATCTAGATTTTGTCAGTGTTTGTTGAAAAAAATAAGCACAAGCGATAGCCTTTGCAATAAAACTTTGTATAATTAACCTGGGTGTTATGTTATTGTATTTATTGTCAAGGTGATACTGGGGATGGTATGTTGAACTGGATAAACATGGTGTGGAAGGAAGAATATAAGTTTCCACACAATATTCCCGTCAGCTGATCCTATATAAGTTTGAACTGCTTCTGTTGTCATATTTTGTACTAATTTTTTTTAGCTTGATAAGCACTAAAACAATAAATATTGGCTTAATTAAAAGTCCATACACTCTTCATAATGGTCAGGAATCTACAGTGTGGTTTGATAGACAACAAATATCACCCTTTGTGCCAGAAAATTTACCTTCTATAGATGCCTCAGCAACAAAACTCAATGAGCTGATCCAAGCAGAAGTTGATGGTGGAATTCCACTCTCAAGAATTATCATATGTTGTTATCTTATTTACATATTTTAGATTAACCAAAATAAAAAAAAAATATATGAAATTGCATTAACAAAATTTTAATACATGTATATTTCATTTTTTTTTATTGTAGATTTTTAAAGAACATACAAATACAATTTTTGTTCCTATTTTGTACAAAAAATAGATATTTAGTATTGAAAGATTTTAATTGATGTTTAAAGAAAATGAAGATAAGAATTAGAAATCCTTTCCTTAAAAAATTGAAACAAATTTGATATGATATGCGATTTTTGGTCAAATACAGGAATTAAATCTGTGTTATTAAAGAATTTTTCCACTGTGAACATACCTTAAAGATATGCAATTTTCTTCAGGTGGTTTTTCTATGGGTGGTGATATGGGATCACTATGAGGACTAGAATTACATCTAGTCTACAGGTATCAGAAGCAGGTAGCTAGCTGTTTTGCTCTGTCATGTTTTCTAAATGAAGGCTCTTTAGTGTACAAGGTAATGATTCTGAAAGTATGCATATTTCTTTTGATCAATTGGTTTTTATGTTTATGAAAAAATACACTTAGCCTGTGTCATTTGACAGAAATATGCACAGTTGTCTTTCTTGGACCACAAACGTTTCCCAATTGTCATCTTTCAAAAGCAAAGAACTTTTATTTGCATTTTATTCGGAACCCAATGGACATGTGCTTTGCATGTTCCTGTGAAGTTCGAAACAAGTGAACTTGCCTATATTTCTTAATATTCCTTTAACTGTAGCTAATTTTCCCAAGAATCATGTAATGTCACAAGATAATGAAACTTCATTTTCCCACTTTTTTCCAGAAATGGTGTATAAATAATGTTTATATGGTAAATAGATATAAATTGTTCTTTAGATTTACCTTACATATTGAACTCCTCTTTAATCATTGTTACTTCTCGTTCTCGAAGACGGTGTAACTCGGCCACTCCTCCAACATGGTTCTCCCAAGATTTTCCGGGTTCTGAGGCTGGAAGCTGGCGGACGCGATCATGTCTCCCCAGCTTGTCCCACAAATGCGCGATCGAATTTAAATCTGGGGACATAGCGGGCCAACCATGGACGTTGATGTTCGGTTGAAAGAAATTTTGTGTCAACCTTGCCGTATTTCGATCGCATTCATGTGATTGTACTGATGAAAACTTAACCTGTTTCCCATGCCAAGAAAACCTTAGCATTCTCTCCATATAGCAAACTCAATACAAGAGGCCCAGGGGCCACTGCGCTCACCTGAGCACATCGGGCTTGAATTTACTCCCCCCTTCCAGGCGTTCATCATTTGAACTAACTAGAATCTACACTACCTGAGGATGATTCCATATAAATACCCCAGGTATCACTAATCATAGCTTTGAAGTACTTGAAAAGAAGATTTTAAAAGGTTTCCCTATATATTCCTATGTAAAACTTGGGTCGGCCATTTTGGCCCCACCCTATTCCCAGGGCCGGGGGTCATGATTTGAAAAACTTGAATCTACACTACCTAAAGATGATTCCACATGAGTTTCATCTTTCCTGGCCCAGTTGTTCTGGAGAAGAAGATTTTTAAAGATTTTTCCTATATATTCCTATGTAAAACTTGGGTCGGCCATTTTGGCCCCATCCTTGCCCC
>PRKT01000006.1:2274612-2287581 GCA_003671525.1 Saccostrea glomerata | reverse complement strand
TTGGGGGGGGGGGGGGGGGGGGGGGGGCACAGTTATATATTTTCAGTTTGGGGCACTATCAACAACCAAAAATATCTTGACAAGCAAATTAAAAAAAACGTCATTAGGCATTTTAAACACAGTGGCAATGTTTTCTATAGTATAACTATGTTTTCTATAGTATATTGCATGCTTTCTGTACTACACGTCGGCAAAATTATCCCCCGATTCCTTCGGCCATGCATGTTAATCAAAGTTTTTAAGATTCTTAAGTAAAAGTTTACGGCTGTTTAAGCGAGGTTGACTCTCCCAGGAATTAATTTTATATTATCATGATAAGGAAACAAAATATTGACACATAAAAAACTTGCAATAATTAATTGCTTTATAATGAACGCGATGACTTCAATTTTTCTATCTTCAACTTTACTTGCATGCTTATCACGAGAAAAGTCTCCCAGTTGATTCGAGACGCAAGAGATGATCTTCGCACGAACAATTTATGTTAGAAAGCTCTTGACAAAGGAAAAGATGAAGCAGTGATTTCAAAACTTTTGTTTAAAGTTATCATTTCGCAATTCTATTTTCGAAACAAAAAACTTGGCCGCAAGTACAATATAACATTATATATTATAAGTTGAATGTTGCCTGATGTTTTTCATACCAATCGTTTGGCAAATATTTACACACTAAATCGTTAACGGATTATCTGTTTATCCTATCATGAGAGGGAACACACGGATATCTTACGTATATGAGATTGGCACAAATAATTAATTGATTAGGATAAATTGAAGTTATTCTGTGTGAATCTGTAAGATATTTATGTTCTCTATCAGACAGTTGCTACGGGATTATATAGAAAATAATCCTTTTTCTAAAAATTGTGATGAAGAGTGGATAATGATCTACTGCAAGTATGTAAGTTTTCATTTAAAAAAAACAAGATTCAGATTTAATTACCTCAAAACTGTTTATACTCGTACGATAGGATACAATTTTACTTGTGTAGCAAAACGTTAGTATAGAAAAATGAATAATTTTAATTTTATACGATCGAAGCCTTAAAATGTTTTAAGTTATTAATATCTTTATAGTATGTTCTTTGAGATCTTTAGCCATGTATTGAGAAAGAGATAAATAGATATCGTCTTCTTTGTTTGTAATTTTCTTTTTACATTAAATTTCGAACAATTCAACCCTTTCCCGCTAAGGCATAATGTAAAAGGTGTTAGGTCTACGTTAATTGTTTAAATCATATTATATAATAATCATAATATTAATATTATATCATACATCATTTCATATAATAATATTAATTGTTTTATCATTAAGTAAAATTATTTTTTGTCGGTTTACTTTGTTTGCGACTTATTAGTCTAGTCAAATTATCAACTTTTCCATCAAAATGGGAACTAATTGCAACAGTTTCAAAACTTAGTTTTAATCAATCTATGATATGATCATCTTCGCTAGCCAAGGGTTTCTGATACGCTTCTCTCCTCATAAACCCTTGGCCTAAGTCAAAAGACGGGATTGTTTTCCGTCACGTGATCTCGAATCTATCAGGTATGCACAGATTGCGTCATCGCCAGAAATAAAGACACGTGTAAAAAAAAAATTAAATCAAAGTTTTTTCAAGAATAATTAAGAAGCAATAATTGAGTTATGTTTATTCATTATTTATAGAACAAATCTGAAGCTTCAATATAGATTCTTAATCCCATATTTAGAAGATATTGGATGACACCATGGCTATTCATAGAATTGAATGTTATCTTACGGATCGTTGTTTACTTGCATTTTTCATTTCCGAGATTAAAGAGTGAAGATGTATCCCGAACGCAAATATCGTCATTTACAAAAAACAATTGCTGATTGGTCGACCTGGATTTACTGAAATCCAATCAGAACTCTGGAAAAAAATCCCTATTTCTATGAACACCGTAGGCCAAGGGTTAATGAGGAGAGTAGCGTATCAGAAACCCTTGGCTAGCGAAGATGTGATATGATCTGAATATATAACAAAAAGTTTAGAAAAATTCATACATGGGAAAATTGTGAAATTGAGGTCATTATTGGGACGTATTGTGTTCACTCTGATTAAGTGTCAAACGAACGATGTAAAGTAGAAACTTCCATAATGGTTTTTTAAAAAAAAACATGTAAGTAGTGAAATTAACTTAACTGAATAAACTGAATGGGAAAAATATTAAATTTTGGTTACTATATGTGTTGGTTGCCATGGAAACAGTATGAATTTAGAATGTCACCTACTTTTGAACAATGAACCTTAACAAACACGAATCAATCACTACATTAGTTTACACACATTCTCAAAATGCATTCTTTTGCCATAAATGCTTCAAAGAAATTATTTAAAAGATTTATGTAAAAAGTTGGTAACCATGGATACATTATAAATGAATTTAACATGAAGAAAAATCTCGGTATTCAGCAATGCTAAGTATAGCACGAATATACTCAATCACAAACAGTTAAGAAACAATAAAGTTTTAATTAATATGAAAGGTAATATTCGAAAATAATTAGGAGCAGATTTAGAGGGGTCACTGTCAGGGAACATCCCCCAATAAAAAAAATTTGTATGAAAAAGTAGCGGAAAATGCCCCCCCCCCCCCTTGAATCCCTCCTGTAACTGAAAGGTTTTCCCCGTATATGAAGAAAATTGTGGGAAAATCTCACAGAACCCCATCCCTCCCCGAAATAGATTTATATGTTTTTATTCTGAATTAAGTAGGTTGTTAAATTTTTTTTGTCAAAACATATTCTAAAATCTGAATTTTTTACGCACGGCAAAGCTGTTCCCCATAGATTACATTGTAGTTGTGTTGTCCACCCTTCAGAAAATTTTCTTTCAACTTTTGACACCAGTTTTGAGTCCCTGCAATATGATTGGTTGGTAACTTGTATAAAATGCTCAGAAATAAAACAAAAATACTCTGTATATCATAAAATGCTTGTACACTTTAATGAGTATGATGGTTCTTGCTTGATCAGAACTTGAACCCACCCCAGACCCGGGTACCCTACAGGGTATTTCTTGTCATGAGTTTAATAAAAATGCTATCTTACTCATATTAAGTGGATCAATGCATTTTTTTACCCTCCATATAATTAAACCACGCCCAGCGGTGTGGTAAGAACATAGCAACATTTAATGTTGCTTCATGGATGGTGATATTTCAAAAAATATTTCAAGACTTTTTCAGTGTAACCCTCAACTACATGCAGTAATATGAAGATAATACACGTTTTAGGATAAAATCTGAAATTGTTATCCCTTGAAAAGGATCATTGTTGACCAAAATGTAGCTGAATCAACAGTAATCAAATTAGAACAAAATATCGTGAAATGTGATGGCAAAGGCTCTGCGCAGTTAATAATCATTATTTTGTTACCCTTCTTAAATCTTGATGTATTTCAAACTGTTGCTATGTAATGTTACTTGAAGAGGGTTGGGATAATTGAAAGCACACAGTAGATTATTTTATTCTTATTGATAAAAAAAATCTAAAGTCAAAAGCACTTACACAAATGGAATGAAGTAAAAGAGAGCAGGCCAAGTATTTGTTTCAAGAAAGAATTAATTGTTAAACTTTCTTGATACTAAGATATTGGTGGTCAATTTTTACTTGTTCAAATTCATATGGAATTAACCCACATGGTGCAGTGGTTAGAGCGTCTGCTCTAGAGTCGCAAAGTAAGGAGTCGATCCTTGTGTTGCGGGTTCGAATTCCACTGTGGGACATGGAGACCGGTCCTTCAGATAAGACCGCGTATAAACCGAGGTCCCGTGTCGCAGAAGGCACTAGCGCGAAAAGATTCCTCCCTGCTCAATGGCCCTAAGTGCTTAGTATAGAACAAAATTTGCAGCTCTCCACCAGCAAGTGGTGGCGTCTCCATATGCATGAAAAATTCTCGAGAGGGACGTTATACAAAATACAATCATAGTAGAAAGATTCACGTCCATCTACTTTTCTTTTTTCAATGTTGCTCTTATTAAGAAGTGACTTTGAAAGTGTTCCAGATTGTTCACATTCTAAAACATGCTCACGGGAATGCCTTTATCACCAGTCGCCACAAAATGGCGCTTCAATAAGTGCCGCATCAGGCATTTTACTGTTGCAAAAATGACCACATGATCTACAAGGAGAAGCTAAGTTTTTAAAAATGGATTCAAAATATTTTGTTAAAAGTTACATTAAGAATTTTGAAAAAGAGCATTTAAATCTGTCTAAACGATTCCATTTGAATTATTTCCTTACTATAAGCATACTGCAGCTCTTGTACATGTATGCATGTAGATGGCGCAGTCATTGTAAAGAAAAAGCTTAACATCAATCGGCATTTTATATAAAGGTTTTATTACTATTTACAAAAGCAATCAACAGTAATCTGGAAAGCAAAAAATTGTTTGAATCACACAGCCCAAATTCAAGTTCCGGAGATGCCTGAATGGAATTAAATATTTGATTTTTTTTTAACTTGGAGACCTTCAAACCAAATTCTGTTCATGTGATTCCATAAATTCTGTACTCTATATTTCATAATGATAGATTTCTATATATTTTCTCGATATCTAATCAAAATATATTCTGTGATGATGCAATTGTATACATTGTACTTGTCTGATAAGCTTCCTTGCAGAATTCTTTTGAAAAGGCTGTTTTTATTTATTTGTATACAAACTGTGTTCCATACATTTTTTGTTTATATTAATTTATTGTGTATAAAACCCAAAACTACTGGGGTATAATTAAATGTCCATCAGGTGTTTACAAATACAATGAAAATAAACACATTCACATTTAGGAATTTCACATACATGCATATTGTGAATACAAACAGCGTTCCATACTTTTTTGTTTACATGATGTTATATGTATAGATGATATTTGGTCTGTGTTCACTTCTTTGAAAATCAAAAAAACAAAAATATAAAAGATGTTTTATATTCTGTCATAGGAAGCTCATATAGAGAAAGTACGGTGTGCAAATGGGTCATTCTAAATTCATTTCGATCCCTAATTTTAATCTTTCGATTTCTCAACTTTCCCCAGAGTGAATTTTTCTAAACTTTTTATATGTGAGTTACCAACAGCTTATCTACAAATCTGCATTAAAATATATACTGTTGCAATTTGTTCTCATTTTTCTGTAGAATGACTAGACTATTATCAGTTTTACACCGGTCATACGACTGATGTTAGACAAATGGATTCGGTCTTCTTATTTAACTTTTAATACTGCATCATTTTGTATCCTTAAGCTTACACCAATACCTTAACATATATGAAAAAAGCAAAATTTTATTTTACAAATTTCCTGGGAAGAATAAAGGAAGTTTTTCGGGTAGGTAGTTATCGATTTAAATCAAATTATTATAACAATTCAAAAGAATTATCTGATAGACCTTGTGTATTATCATATTTTTATGCAAAAAGGAGATATAATTTTAACTTTTTTAACAGATGTTGGCAAGGGAGGTATGTCTTTTGTGAAATATATGGAGATAAGGAACAGTATTCAAGCTAAAACGTCCATTAAAAAATACAAAATAGGAGCAGAGCAAACACGGATCTCCAAAACATCGGAGGTGGGATCAGGTGCCATGGAGGAGTGAGCATCCCCTGTCGACCGGTCACACCCGCCGTGCACTCCTTGTCATGATCAGAGAAATGGAAGAAAAAACAAAGACAATTCAAAGTAAAACAATGGCGTAGCAATCAGTATGAAAAACATTAGTCAGCATTTTTCTCATTAATAGGTTGTATTTGCTGCAAAGTTCATTGTTTTGACCAAAAAACTTGAGAGAAAATTATTTCAAACGAGACTGTCGATAACTAAGTTTCATTAACTTGTTTGTCAATAGCTTGCCTTATCGAAGAAATTGTTCATACGTACAACATGCTCATTTAAAATAGTGTCATAAAGTTATCAAAAGCTTTGTTGTTAGTTTACAGCGACCACTCATGGCATATCGATTAATTTACCGCCTGTCAATCATAAAAAAAACAATAGCTTCTCAGCTACCTGTACTTCCTGATAATCTGAGTTTGCATGTTTTGAAAACTATTACCAGGCCACGCGTAAAACTCTTTCATGTATCCGCATAGTATACACGTCGGTTAGAAAACTCCAATATGTTTGAATTTCATTTCAAAAAATAATTGAAAGTAGATTATTAAAACAGTGACATTATAAATTTTTTTCTATCCTCCTTGCTGTTTGTTACTTGAAAGTTATATCGTCCAAGTTATCTGTAGAAAAATGATCGCATCCACAGAAACCGGCTCTATTTGCCGTAATTGATAGTCCGACGATTAAAATTATTTTTTAAGAAATGGGGTATGAGAAAAATACTCAGCACTAATAAACGGCAAAGCATAGTTTTTAAAAGATGTTTTATTTTGTACTATGGCTAAAATCCGCACGATGTTGTACAGAAATTGATGTCAGAATTAATGCTCGAATTTCCTCTAGCGTCTGTACGAGGGACGTTCAATAAATAATGTCATCGGGGCTCGGAAAGAAACAAAAAAACGCTTATCTATGATTTCGTCTTAATGATTGAACTAAAATATTCTCTTTAAATTAAAACACATGTCCGTAACATTTTTATTAAATTTCTAATTGTTTTTAGAACACAGTTTTGAGTATGACCCTTCGTATACTGGAATATGGCAGATCGTATGATTTGCTGTACTTGTTTTTTTTCTTTCTGATAGATGTTTTTCGAAGTTTAGGAAATGAAACAAGTCAAAGGTTGAAAGATCTGGCAAATTTTGTTGGTGTGACAAAACATTAACTTTCTGTTTATCCCTTAAACTCTTTTACTCTTCATGGCCTGTGGGTTTGGACGCCGTCATGAAGACATTTAATGTAGTGAATTCCTCATGCTGCTTCCTTCCTCTGATAAACCTTTTTTTTTTGCACAAAAATTGTTTTCTAGACTCTTCCAGAAATTGAACTTCCTCCCCGAATATGAATTTGAACAACAAAACCTCTAATATTTAAGAAAACAGCATATAAAACTGTTTTATGCTCTTGCAATTCTTTGCTCTTCTTAGGCCTTTGCAGTTTTGTCAAGTGCATCTTATTGTAAATTTGTTTTGAGGGCTTAAAGCAAAATGAATTCAAATTTCATTATCTGTTAGAATTTCATACAAACGTGGATAAGTACAATTTTTGATTTAAAAAAAAAATATATTCCTATATAGAGATTAGAGAAAAAAAGATATTCCTACACGCTGTCGTTTTCGCTCATTTTTCAAAATATAGGGTGACCTTTGAGTATTAAACTTTTTTACTATAAAATGTTTCTTTAAAACAGTATGAACAATCCCCAAAATGATTTTTATCAATTTTGCTATGTGTCTTAAATTTAGTCAATAAAACATAATCAGAGATAATTTGTTGAAATTTCGCAAATTTACATCGGTTGTTGTTAGTCATTATTGCCAAGGACGGTATCCATTTTTGATGCCCATTATATAATTTTTGTTTATTGAAATCTACTTGTTCACCTGTCTATAAAACAGGCATTGGTTGCTGTAAATTTTACATATATCAGTTAATATATTTTTGGGATATTAACAAGTTTTACAGCTGATTTAATGAAGTGTTTAATTTTACTCTAGTTAACTGATTCTTGACCATTCATTTTTAATGCATTGTCTCGAATAGCCCTTGTTTTCCAGCTTCCCACGATAAAATAATGTGATGAAAAGTGGTCATACAAACTGTTATCAATTCATTAAAGATTCAATAATGAGAGAAAGTCAAGCTTTATGTCATTTGACTACTATGCTGTATGTCATCGAGCTAATGACATTATTTATTGAACGTCCCTCGTATATATACGTAATGAAAATGTGAAGATAATTAATAGTGATCGATTCTGAAAAGAAATCTTTCTAACAATAAAGTTTTGTTAACACACGAAGAATAAAAAATATGGAATATTTTAGACAACATTGTTTGCCAGGGAAAAAAACATTCCGATCGAGGTAAATGCATATACGCATGCACGACGGATAGGTGGATTAATATTTTTTATTTCCATATTCAGAATTTTTTAATCAAGTGATTTCTTTTATTGAAGATTAAAAAAGATAAATATTATTGATTTGTAATTTTTACTCGTGATTTTTTCTTTTATGTAAGGAAAACATTTTCTAAAACGATATACATGTATCTTATTATTTTTTCCTTCAAAACATTACCATGATTACGATGAATGCGGTAAGTTTACAAATAAATTTCAAAATAATTTTTTACGTAGTTTCACTCAAAACCAGACACAAAACACGTAATGATGACTCTGATTACCAAACACAGACTTCCTGTGTAATGCTACGTATTTTTGACATCTTGGGTATTGGGGGTCTCCAGGTAAATAACACCACTGTTACTTCGACCACTCCCCCTCCTCAGGTAACCGTACCGTAAAAAAAATGGGTCTTTAAGATGGTGATCCATGGTTCCCTGCAGATGCGCGTGAACTTTTTCTCATTTTTGCTTTGAGCCAAATGAGGGATTAAAGGAAAAGATTTTTTTTTCCGTCAAAAATTCCAAGGATATCTCAGTTTCCAAAATTTCTCTATCAAATATCTATGTCCTTTCATGAATCACTTTATTTCAAATTGGGATAACATGAAAATTGAAAAAAGGGAATAATAATTCTTCTCTAAAAGCTTTTGGTATTCCAGTAATATCAGTTAATTCCAAGGGCGATTTTTCTCGTAAATTCAGAAATTGTTTTCATAAAACACACCACTTTGCCAGACATGTTTAGTAAAAATTTCACAAATTACACAAAAATGCTTACGTAATTTGTTAATGCACGGCTGTTTTATGTGGATGAATTGTCTATTCCAATCACCCAGATATGGTGATAAGCAAATCGCCCAGTTCCCGCGAGTTACTTTAGGGAAAATATTAATTGGAAGTGGCCAGGCATCGTACGTGTCCAGTGAAATCATTATTTTGTTTACTTCCTATAATTACTTTGTTGATCTGTTATTGAGAGGGAGTTCCACAGTAGTAAACAAAATCTAGAAAAGAACTAAAGCAGTCCTTCCGAAACTTCACAACATGATGAGGGTACGTGTAAAATTAATGTAAAATTTTACAAGACACTTCTTTAAAATCAAATATGTTCTGAAAAAACAATCATTTCAAATCCTAAATATAATGAATAATGGGTGATTTTTTTTTTAGATTGTTGGTTATGGGCTCTTTTTTCTTACGACTGTTGTGCTTGTTGTGGAACCACTGTGCAAGAACTGTAACTACAGAAATCAGGAATACTTATATCTGTCCAGTTTCGAAACGGAAGTAGATGCATGTACCCGGGAAGTTTGCTTCTGTAGATGTAACGGAACCGCAGTCTGTCCACCCTCCAAAACTTATTCCATCTGCACCGAAAACTGTGGAATATGCCATCACCCGATTACGCGCCATCCAATATTTGCATATTCAACATTTAATTTTGTGGAGAATTGCATCAGGTATACGTGTATCTGTGATTGTGACGGTACTTATAAGTGTTCAGGAGTTGGAAGAATTTCAAATTGTTAAATGGTTGAAAATCCATGATGTTGATTTATCTAGTATAGCTTTATTAATTTTCAATCTGTTGACTTTTCATTATTTATTACGTGAAAATTTAAAATTGCATTTATAGAATATTCTGCAAATAGATTTGATAAACTGTCCTCAACATCATAATTTTATGCAAATAAGTTGAATCTGATTCGTCAGGAAACATTTGTTAAAAGAAAAAAAAAAAAAAAACACTTTCTAACTGATTGATGAAACCATGCCCACCTAGCAACACTAGCAACAGTCAACATTGCTTGACGATGGGTGATCTTTCAAAGAAAAAAAAATATTGACTGCGCAGAATTCATGCGCACGGTTCAGTGTTACACTATTTGAATAAAACATTCAGTATGATATATTTTTGTTTGTATATTGTTTTAAGTCCCCCTGGAGAATTTTTCACTCATTTGGAGACGCAAACACTTGCCGGTGGAGAGCTGCAAATTTTGTCCTATACTCGACACCCATGTCCATTAAGCAATAAGCAGTGAGGGATCTTTTTCGTGCCATCACCTACTGCGACACGGAACCTCGGAGTACACGGTCTCATCCGAAGGACCGGTGTCCACGTCCCATAGTAGGATTCGAGCCGCGACGCAAGGATCGACTCATTGCTTCGCGACTCTAGAGCAGACGCTCAAACACGGGTGCCGTGGTTAGAGCGTCTGCTCTGGGGCGCGAAGTAAAGAGCGAGCGACAATATTATATTTTACTGGAAAAAAGGAAGTTAAAGGTTACCTCACAGCAAAGCTTCATAGTAAACAAAGTGACTTTAGGTCTTTTTATCCCCAACTCCTCAACTTATGTAGCAGTATACCATTATCACCTTACTTACTTAGTTACTTATCATGCTGGTCAGCACATAAGACCATCACAAGAGACTTCCATGTTGGCCTGTCTTGGGTCCATTTCACCTGCATGGGGATTAAATTTCAGTCAATTAATTCTGTACGGAAGAGCATGCTCTACGTACGAACAATTTCTAAAACAAAGCAAGCTATTGACAAACAAGTTAATAAAACAAAGATATCAACAGTCTCGTTTGAAGCTTTTATTTTGCAAGTTTTAGGTCGACACAGTGGCAAATACAGCCTATGATCGATCGGAGTGGGATGCTTTCTCCTCCATAGCACCTGATTCCACAATGATGTTTTAGGAAATCCTTGTTTGCAATGCTCCCAATTTACCTTCTTTTAATAGACTTTGAGCCTGAATACTGATCTTTATCTACATTCATTAATTTCATTGCGCTAAAGTCGCGAAGTAAGTAGTCGATCCTTAAGTCGCGGGTTCGAATGTAGCACTTCGAGACCGGTCCTTCGGATGAGACCGTATTAACCGAGGTCCCGTGTGGCAGTAGGTGCTGGCACGAAAAAGATCCCTCACTGCTCAATGACCCTGAGTGCTGAGCATAGGACAAAATTTGTAGCTCTCCATCGGCAACTGATGGCGTCTCCAAATGAGTGAAAAATTCTCGAGAGGGACGTTAAACAACAAACAAGCAATCACTAAAACATCTTTTATATCTGCTTTATTGACGCGATTAAATCTTAAAAGTACAATATTGCCTACTGCAGTCGTTTTTGTCGATGTCTTCATTTCATCAAAATGATGTACATGTACATAACATGTGCCCACAAACAGATCTTTTGCGCGAAAAATAATTTTCGAAGCCTTTTGCGCACACTTTTCTGTTCTGATATAATGATTATACACAGTACAATTAGCTTTAGCTGGAAAAATGACAATTGTTGGACAAACAGAAAGCTAGAAAAAAATTAAAGCTCAACCGTGTTGACACTTACAACATTTACGTCTAGAAACATTTGTCATATTTTTTTAAAAATAGAATCCTACACTCACTTCGTTTTGTAAATCTTTATTTTGATTAAAGCATTCACATACTTAGGCAAAATTTGTAATATCCATGTTTACATGTATATATGGCCACGTAGCGCAATATTGTTAGAGGATTAACTCTTTAGTTGACGAAATAAGAGTTAATCCTTACCTCGCGGGTTCCAATTCCAATGCGAAACATAGAGTTTGGTCCTTTAGATGAGACCTTATATAAACCGAGGTTCTGTATGGCATTAGGTGCTGGCACAAAACTTAATAGCCCCCGAGTTCGTCTTAAAATTTGTTACCCTTCACCGGCATTTGGTGGCATGTGGTGGCTTCTCAATATTAATATGTGAAAAGGTCTTGAAAGGACGTTCGACAAACAATGAATGTTTCTCACGGACAATTTTTCAAGATATTTTTTTTCTAATTCTGGATACTATCAGATGTTTTAAATAAAAATTCAGCAAACGTTACTGAGAAATTAGAAAAGATTGCAAATGATATAAAATAATGATAATAAAAAAAATACCTGCTATTTCCGCAAAAATTAATGGCACATCCAAGAAATCTTAAATCAAGGTATTCACTGGTCGGCTTTTTAGGAAATGTCAGCCAGAACTTCTTACTTCTAAGATTTTTATTATAGTTCATTTTTTTAGATTTATTTTTAAATTAGACAATGCCAATTGTTCAACAAACAATTTAAAAACATTCATAAAGAAACAAGATTTATGAGAAATTTGTTCTTGTAGTGGAAGGATATTTAGCAAAAAATTCTGCAAATATGCACATTTATTAAAATTAATATCTCGAAAATTAAGCTTCACCTACTTTTACTCAGAGAAAATTATCCGCTATGATATGCTAGGAAAATAAAATATAGGTCTAAATTTATATTTTTGGAACAAATTTTACATCTTCATCTTCCCTCAACAAACTTTGCCGAGAAATGAAGATAAGCCCCTATATTAAAGTACAGATAAAATTTTCACCGTTTTTTTTGGGGGGGGGGGGCAAAAAAAATCGCATATTTTGACGAATATTTCAAAATTTATATCACTCACCGTGTATATCCCAACATGCGGGGTGTATGCTATGTTGTGCGCGGGGTGTATGCTTCCGAAGCGAGAGAAAGGGGGTCAATGTACGTTCTTTGTCCATTTTCTAAACTTACGGATATTTTTCGCCAGAAAGAATATGCCTACGGAAGAAAGCATTATCTAAGGAGTATATGGATACCTATGAATCCACTAGACACCTTTTAGTTTCATCAAACACCTCAACACAATTCCGAGGATCGGAGCAAGATTGACGCTACACTGTGTTTATGATCGAATATCAGAGCAAAGCTTTGCTTTATCGTCACTTTTATATTATTATTAAATACATGTTTACAATATAAACGTTTGTACAAATTGTCTGTAAATAAAATAGTTCGTATATAAAGATATTGACGAAAAATCAATGTTGTGTCCGGGGTGTATGCAACATGTTGTACGTGGGGTGTATACCCC
>PRKT01000006.1:2228224-2268232 GCA_003671525.1 Saccostrea glomerata | reverse complement strand
TTCGAACCTGAAAAATCTTAACAAGCAAAAAAAAAAAAAAAAGAAGGAAGGAAAAATGTATCTATTGTCCAAACACGAAAATCCTATTTCGTTGGGGGGAGGGGGGTTGAGGATCGAACTTTTTCAATACCGATTTTTGTTCTTTCAAACACTACTACTTACCTTCTTCGACTACACTGAAACGTACCAGTTGAAAGTGGGGGCAAAACCTACGCCCCAATGTTTGATATGATGTCTATCTTTGTAAGCCCCCTCCCCCGGTTCCTAGGCTTATATATAATATGTTAAACATTAAATAAATTTATATAAAAAGCATTCAATATTTTTAATACTATAGTTATAGATTGGAGATATATATATACGAGAGAGAGAGAGAGAGATCGAAAGTAGACCAATTCAAAATTTGGGAAAATTTCGGATAACTCTTGCACGAATTGTGGTAAGGCATGCATGGATCAAAGGGCATTTAAACTAACATAGTAAATTTACTTAAGCTATGCCTTGGACCTCTTCCCTTGCGATATGAGCCACCACCTCTTAGGGAAATTTTTCTGGATCCACCTAAAAAGAAATGCAATCGGGCTCGGGATGTCGACTTGAATATAAGCGATAACGCTTAAATTATAAAGAAGATCGCTGTCATTTGAGTGTTTTAATACAGGTAGAAAATACCTTTGTGATATTGGGATGAGATGGACGCGCTGGCGCGCCGACGCGCCGAATACAATTAGCCGAGTTATCTTATTAATGGCTAGAAGTACTAGAACTGTGGAGTCTGTAGTTAATATCATGATTATGTCCACTATTCCAAAATAGTTTGGGGGTAAGGTTTAAGATCGGTCTTTTGTTATACCTGAACCATGCAGCCATATCACCGAGGCGCTGTTTCGTGGTCCTGATTGAGAAATAATTCTAGGTAAAATCCTCCACATGCTAGTGCTACCCATAGTAAGTTCTTGTACCTGTTGAACTAGTCACCGGAAACTAGAGAGCAAGCCTTATTTACAAAACCAATATACATGCATAAGATTATTCCGAAAAAAATATATTAAATTAAAAAACATAGTCAATAATTTAGGGAGAAAGACCACAAGTGCTAGAGGTCAGGACCCCCCTCCCCTGTCTATATATAGACCCCGGAAGAGAGAGAGAGATAATTTATGGGGGGAAAAGTGGGAACGGCTCGGTATCTATATGAGAGGGGTGGGGGGTCTTAACCTCAAGCACCTGTAAGTACACTCTCTTCCATGTATGAGAGAGGAACGAACGACAATTCTGCATGGGAGATTGCTGTGAGAAGGATTATTATATAAACTTTGCCAATCTTTTTAAAAATAAAAATAAAGCATCTTATTCATGTTTGAGTGTAAGTTAGTAACTTGCAAAGGAGTATTCCACTTAAGTATAGTAGTGTGGTCCCTTTTTACACCCTTGTTTTACTGGATAGATAGTAGCAATGGGTATTTTGTTTGATTTCATTGTGTATAACAAAGTATTTCTAATACAATCATAGTGCATTCATAATGAACTGTTAAACATATCGAAAAATATAAGCCGATTTTTACCACCCATCGCGCTAAAAAATGACTGAACTTTTCCCCTCCATTCAGACTACGGTTTTTCTGCTACATGTAAATGGGCGGAGACATTTAGATTAGATACTATAAAAAGAATATCCGTAATATATAATATTTTCCTTTCAAAGACGAGTTATATGTTCAAGATTTGCAATCAACAACAAATACAATTTTCTATTCATAAAACGCTAGCAATGTGAATGAACCACTATAACAAGATTAACCAAACACGTCTATATGCTGACCGATACATGATCGACTGAGTACATTTCAACTGAGTGCTTGCTAGCACGTTTACCGTGGGCATATACCTGTAACGACACAAATCCACGTTGCTTGTTGTGATTCGAAACAGGTCATAAAGAGGTTAATCGCATGTAAATGAAGACAGCGAAGAGGTTCAAATTCGCAATACTTTTAATAAGAAAACATAGAGCACAAAGTTGTTCAACAAAGATATTTTTACTCAACCTTTACACATATAATATACACATTATATATCAAACTCAACTCTGAACAAATCTGTGCTCGGTGTTTACGAAAGCTTGAAAGTGTGTACCTGTCAGTGATTTCTTTTGATATTCATGAAAATCAAAGGACCCTAACTTCAAAACGCAGCTTCGTATGCTGTGTATATCTATTATTTGACATTTTTAGATGAAGATTCAAATAATAAAGACATTACTTATTAACAATATTTAATTTTTAAAGCCTTTTATAAATGTTCGAAATTTGACGAGTAACCGGGGACCTTTTAAGAGACTTGTCCTTTATGAAAGTTCTGGGAACCACATCTTTGCTTTGTCCCCCATACTGTCCACAAAGGTCACCATCTATCATAATCTCCAGAAAAGGGAATACTAGAATATTAATGCAAAAAAAAAAAATTAAAAATGTCTGGAAACCCATTTTTTAGAAACAAAAATAAGCATTGTTTTTAGACCTTAATTGTTGCAAATCTACAGAACACCACCTAACGTCTTTCAAAAGATGCATTACTACTCAGAAGAAAACATGTGTTTGTGATGCCTCCGTATGGCAGCTTATTGTGAAGGTTGATGTTTCTCAATCATACTCCAAGGCCAAGATCAAATTGTTATTATCAAGAGGAGGGTCTTGTCATAAGGAATACAACTGTGAAGTATGAAAACCCTAACACTAACAGTTAAAATGTTATGACAAAGAGTAAGGTTTTTTTTTAAATGTGTCAAACTATTATAATTAGGTCAAGGTCAAAAACTATTTATACACATTGAAAGGTCTTGTCACTATAAATATGTAAATGTGAAGTATGACTCCAAGATCAAGAAGTCAAATTTGGTGGTACCCAAAGAAAGATCTTGTCACAAGGAATACACCTGTGAAAGCCATAGCCCATCACCTCATAAGTTATTGGTAATGTAAGTTTTTGTGGACAAAATAGATAAACAGACAAACAGACAGGACAAAAGCTTTATACCCCGAATCTTTGATTACGGGGGAATAATAAGAGGAGTAAGTAAAAATAACTTTTTCTATAGGGAGAACAATTTTTTACAAAAAACACGTAGAAGATATCAAACGCTTCTTTTCATGTATAACTTTTTGAAAAATTATTGTTTCATATGAATACAAATTAGTTAGTAAATAATGGGGCGGAAATGCTACCTTTTGGAATTTCAGCCAATTGTTGTAAGACCTGATATCCACAAACTTCATAGGTATTGTCAATCAGAAAATCAAGCTTTTTAATATCAACTTCAAAGTACTTGTGTCTACAATGAAAATGTTTTAACAAAATAATTTTTGCAATTGATCAATGACAAGATACGGTTAACTTGCGATTTCTATTTTAACTGAAAAAGGCATCTGTCTCTGATGTCAAAAAGTCTGACTGGACTTCAATGGAAGTATAAAGAGTTCAAAAGTGTTTTAATGTTATTGATTTGGTAAAGAATCAGAAACTCGAGCATCTTTTTAATGTCAACTTCAGAGTACATTTGTACTTGTGTACATACAATCAGAATGTTTTTAACAAAGTAATTTTGCCATTTCCCATGACCAATGACAAGCTAAGTTAATTAACGAGTTCCATTTTTATTGAAAAGCAGCTGTCAATGATATCAAAAAGCGCCTTAATAGTTTTTCAGTTTTTTTTCTAATTTACATCACTACTCGAAGATATTGTTGCACAGTACTCTTGAAGTGTCTCCTTCACTACTGTTAATATCGTAGTGAGGAGTAAAGAAAGAGGCTTGATAGATCATTTTCTATAACCGCTACATATGTATCGTTGTTTGTTAAGGATTTTTTAAGGAAGTTTCTGAATCCAGTATAGATATGGCAATTCAAATATATATAGTTTATTCACCAATCAAGGGCCCACGGGGGGCATGAACAAATTATTACAACAAGATAACATTGATTACAATTCTATATTAGGTGTATAATGTAACATGACTAGTGATTAGGTTTGACAATGAGAAGTGCATCACCACACTGGATCAAAAGCATAGAAAACCATAGGATGATAAAAAGAAAACACAATTAAATAAAAATGATAGATATAAGGTAATTTAAAAAAAAAAATTCTTGTAGTAATGGCAGTACTCTGATATATAACTAGTGCATCTTGAATAAAAAGGGCACCAGGGGATGATACCTCTACACAGCCAGACTGGCAAACCTGTGCCCTTAAAGTATTGAAGACGGTCATTCAAAAAAAATTGTTTAAGTATTATCAGAAATAGTAATTTCAATTAATAAGTACTTAGCATATAAATATAAACTTGATGCAAACTTATCTCTTGGAGTTAGTTCAATATATATTTAACATTCTAATCTGAATATATGCATACCCACATACACAACACACACTTATTGTTACACATATCCATGCATACAAAATAATAATTTACATACAAATATATGTAAGTATATAAACAAATAGTACTATCATGTATAAATGTAAATCTGTGTTCTTGAAGGTAGCATACAATTAATGTAAAGAAAAGGTAACTTGGATACAGAGGGTACCAGGGGACGATGCCTCTGCACAGTCGATTATACTGGCAAACCCGTACTCTAAGTATTCAAGACACCCATTCTCACTGATTCTGTACATTTTAGAAGGTAATGGGGGGGGGGGCACATTTAATTTACAAATAAAAATAAAAAAAAATAATAATAATAAAAAAAAAATTTCATGGGTTTACTAATACTTTTCATACTTCAGCTCTCATAATCATTTTACTGACTTGAATAGTATTTGCACATCCTCATTAGTCATGAGCCAATTTAACTTATTATCACTGTCCAAGTTGTGGAAATTCTTACAGGATTTGTTTATTAATTCATACAAGACTTTTCTTTCACTAATGTGATTACATGAAAGGAGAAAATGTTTCTCATCATCAACTGTTTTGTCATTGCATCTATTGCAGTGTCTTTCTTCTCTAGGAATGCCTATATATCGACCCCTTTCAATATTAAGTCTGTGAGCTGATATGCGAAAACGAGTAAAACTTATGATTTTGAGTAATTTCTTAGAAAGGGAACTATTAATATAAGTTAGATTTCCATTTGTAGAATTAAATCCCAGTCTCTCTAAAATACATTTTATATAATGAGTCTTGCAAAAAGACTTTAATGACTTTATAAAAGATATGTCCTGCAAGGCTATAGTTGTACACTAGGATGAAGAATATAAAAATATATTGCATTCACGAGTCTCCGTACATTCTTACTGCAATTCGACACAAACAAGCCGATACTGAATTCCTCTGATCAAAAATCAATGCACTGTCCTGCTAATCTCAATAATGACTATAGTGGTGCAAACAAATTCGAAATGGAAACGTATGTTATGCAGTCAGATAATTATTAACGTGTATGCATGACCGTGCCCCGCCCCTGCAAATTGCGCGGATCATCTCAGCCATAAAAGATATAAGGCTGCCCCAGCATAATGAAGATTGAACATGTAGAGGCCGTGTTTACAGACGATAAGGGCCAGTCACGGTCCGTTTATTTCGCCGGACAGACGGTAAACGGGGTACTGAAGTTCCGGGTGGCAGAGGAGTTTCCTGTTAACAGTAAGTATTAATTAATCTTTCATAATAATATTCATCGTTAAAGACTGTGAACTCTGTTTGACCCCAAAGTGCAATCCCTTGACCGAGTCTTTCACCTCGTTCAAGAATTCGACAGTAAAGCTCTCAAAGCGTTTGGAAGATGTAGATAAGTTAATTTTATTGTAAATAACCTGAAATTAAGTCAGCTATTTGTTACTATGAATGCCATTATTTGTAGGTGTTGTTCTGAAATGTAAGGGGAAATCCCACGTGAAATGGGAGAATGATGATGATAAAACTATCCACTATGACGAACTGTACATGGAGGAGAAAGTCTATCTTGTTGGATCTGGTACGTATTTGCATAACTTTCTCCCAGTATCGTTTTGTGAACAACGGAAAAATAAAAAAAAATAACTACACTGCCTATCCTAACCCCAAATTAATATCCAAATTAGTGGGTGAAAGGGGATAGTTCCTTCTTTCTCACAGTTGAATTTTTATTATTTTTACCAAATTTTAAATATAATTTTATACATAACCAAGTTATTCACTCGTCCGCTGGGTGCAGTGGATAGAGTGTCTGCTCTAGAATCGCAGTTGATCATTACTGTGTGAGTTCGAATCCCTCTGGATGTGAATTCCGGACCTTCGGATGACACCGTGTAAACCTAAGTTCTGTGTCGCAGTAGGTGCTGGCACGAAAAATGCCCCTTAATGCTCAAAGGCCGTAAGTGTCGAGTATAGGACAAAATTTGCAGCTCACCAGCGTCAAGTGGTGGCGTTTCCATATGAGGGCAAAATTCTCGACTCGTAAAACAACAAATAAACATGATTAATATACGCTAAATGCGGAATGCTTGCTGAGTGGTCAATTTTCATTAACAGTTATTTGGCAATTTGTCATCGTCTCAAGCCACGGTCCGGAGTCCGCATATAGCTCTTTCCTACCCGTGGCTGCTTGATCACAAAAAGTGTTGTAATCTTGAATATTTACGCCTCTCTATTGTGACGTCATATTCAGTGAATGACAAGTTTTGTTTCCATCGCAATTGAAATCAACAAATTACATCAGAAGTATTTGGTACACTGCGATTGGGTATTGAAAGGTCGCATGAAAGGTCAATTTCCGACTATGCTTTACTCGCATTGGTCAATACTTTAATGAGCTACGAGAAATTCTCGTCTCATGCAACCACGGCCAGAAAGGGAGAGGATCGTACATTTTGGCCGTGGTTTGCGACGATGGCAATTTGTTTAGATTTTCGGAATTAATAATTCTCTAATTGTCTCCTTATTTTTATTCTTTGTCAGAAGACGAGAAGGATTTTAAACAAGATCTTCATGTTGGTGAACACACACATAACTTTTCGTTCAAATTAAGAGAGGATTTACCTACATCCTTTGAATCCAAACATGCATATGTGCGTTATTTTCTTTGTGCCAAATTCAGTCGACCTGGCTGGAAGAAAGATTACGAGTTCCGGGAACCATTCACAGTGCTGACTATTATAGACCTAAACACTATACCAGAAGCTCAGGTGCGATTTTATACAATATCAACTCGAAAGACTTAGTTTTAAAAATATTCATGAAATAAAGATTCCATATGTGAATAAGGGAAGAGTTAAAAATAATGTGGTTGTGCTTTAAAAACAGTCCAAAATTGTAAGTAAATAAGAGAAATTATGTTTAATATTGAATCTAACTATCGTGATAAAATTTTTGTAATTATTCACAAGGTAAGGAAAATAACCATGTATCTATTATTTTTGTGGTTTATAGACACCCGTGAATTCTACCGATACTGACACTGTTGGTTGCTGCTGTTGTGCTGAAGGTCCTATCAGGTCAGAGTTCAAGGTCGACAGGGCTGGTTATGTTCCGGGGGAATATATTGTCATTAATGCAGAAATCGACAACAGAACCTCCAAGGTGATGAGCGAGTCAAGGGTGGAGCTATGGATGGTAATTATAAGGAATGATATCTGATGTACCGCTATAAATAAACGTTTATAAATTAATATTGGCGAGTGCCTGGGCAGAATTTTTACTGATAATAGGATTTATGTATAGAAATTGGCCGCCTCTTGGTTATCACTGTGAATTCTTAATTATCTTAACACTTATATAATTAAACTAATGAAAATAGACCTTGCCCAACTCCCTCGAAAGTACCCGTAACCCTTTATAAATTGGAGTCTTTTTGTATTAATGAATCTCAATGCAAAAGTAGAAGGATGTTCTGAGAGCAAAGCGAGATAACAGTAATAATATGGAAGCCCCTTTAGGACCTATCAAAATATTTGCT
This sequence comes from Saccostrea glomerata, assembly GCA_003671525.1. Lineage (NCBI taxonomy): Eukaryota > Metazoa > Mollusca > Bivalvia > Ostreida > Ostreidae > Saccostrea > Saccostrea glomerata. Next base: position 2,260,292 of record PRKT01000006.1, on the reverse strand, counting down.
GAAATAATGCTGCTATGATGAATATATAAAAAAAATTGTTAACAAAATTAATCCGTTAAAACAAATTCTTCAATAATTATGTTATATGAAATTGAATCCGGTTTTCTTTTCAAATTCAACCTTTAGAATCCATAGTCAAATATTTAAGAATTCGATAAAAAAAATTGTAGAATTGTTAAAACGAATCTAATTCGCTATAACAAATTGAATAAATCGTTTCAACAATTTTAAGATATAAAGTTTACGGAAGCCCATTGAGGATCTATGAAGATATTTTTATTTGATATAAAGAATTGTCGAATTTGTTATAACGAATGGTCAGTTTACTGTTTCAGGGTGTTGTCAAAAATGGTGAGCTTTAAAAAAACCTCTACTTTTAGGATATAGATGTTACCCAAAATTTAAATAAAATTTTAAATAATTTTTCAAATATTCTAGAAACTAAAGCTGAAGGCAGGTTCAGATAGAAAAACGAAAAAGACAAAGATAGCTGAATTGAGGCACGGATCGACAAACCACGGGGGTCAGGATATTTGGAGTCGGGAGAGGCTTCATATTCCACCCTGTCCCCCAACGCTGATGGAAGACTGCACTATTATCGATATTACGTACTATTTACATGTATGTTTAATTTTTACGCAAGTATGTCTATATATGTTTTGTATTATAGGGAAATTGCACAATAAGATAATTTTTAAATCAATTTAGTATTAAAAGTTTATATACGGCACTCAAATAAAGCCCTGTCAACATTTTTGTCTCTATACTTATTGTACATATTGAGACCTAGTTCATCATGTGGTTATACTTACTTAAACTATGACATTGTGTTTGTAGTTTGTGGGTGACATAGGTTTTCTTGGTGTGCTTCATGAAGTTCCTATTTTAATCGGAAGCGTCCCTTTGAGTAATGTCTACTCTATGCCAAACAACTGGGGTTTCATGCCACCCCCTTCTTTGACCCAGCCCCCTATCATGTCAAATCCATCCGTGGTGGACCCGGCAGATATTTCACTCTCGCCAATAACCACACAGCCTGGACTTTTACCATCTGCTCGTGAGTATATATATTCATCAAATAAACAAGAAATGTCAATATAGCTATAGAATATGGATTAATTATTAAAGAATTGGATAGCACATAAACATTTTGAAATATTTTAATAAGGTAAAACAATGAAATGTTTCATCACCTCAGGAATGTTGACTTGACATAAGCTGCAATGTCTACACGTTCTTGCTGAAACAATATATAAATCACCTTGAAGAACAAGCTTAAACTGCATAAAAAAATTATCTCATATCGAAGGGGGCATAGAACAGTCTTAAGTACATATTCGTCTCCCTATTGTTTTTTCAGCGCCACCCAGTTACCATGATAGCTTAGAATTTACTGGAACAATAGTTACAGAGAAAAATGAAGGCCAAAAGAAAGAGAAAGCCTTCAAACCAACTTATATTTATTACAATTTTGGGACAGATCCTCTTACAATGTAAAATCACATATTATGGAAACAATTGAACATGTCAATAGAATCTCTTACAATGTATACATTATACAAACCAATGTATATCGCTTACAGTTTAATATAATGAAAGTGGTGCTCAGAGTAAAAATAACATTAAGAAACATGTAATTTTTTTTCATTGTTACCACGCATGATTAAGAAAAAATGTATTATTAGAGATAATAAAATGCAAAAAAATGTACTGTTTATGACCGAGGTGGGGGGTAACTTAGTTACAAAAATTGAAAAAAAAATAACACATAAAAATCTGCAAAGGGGAAATGAAAGAACCTTATCAAGTAGTGGATTCAAAATGTGATGAAGAAAAAAACAACAACAAGAAGAAACAAGATGCGTTTGTGAAACACTTTTTTAGATTTTACTCTTAACAATTTCAGTTCCAAGACATATTTACAAAGTATTCATGCAGTGCAAAATTACTAATACAATTTTTGAAAAATATACGATGCATTGCCGCTAAAGATACATGTACAACTGTGGAGCTGCTGCAAGTCTTTTTTAGCTCACCTCGACGAAGTCGAGATGAGCTTATGCTATACCCCCGGCGTTAACTTCGGCGTCCCAGGTTAAAGTTTTAGGAGCAAGTCCATTCCCAAGGATCTATAAGCCCTATCTGAACCAAACTTGCATGGATGATGCATCTAGAGATGTAAACAACCAGACCTGCTTCGTATGCTGGATCTGACCTACATTTTCTAGATGAGTGACAAGGTTAAAGTTTTTGGAGCAGGTCCATTCAGAATGATCTATAAGTCCTACCTGGACCAAATTTGCATCGATGATTCATCTAGGGATGGACACTTCCAGATTTGTTTCAGATGCTGGATCTGACCTACATTTTCCAGATGAAGGACCAGGTTAAAGTTTTTGGAGCAGGTCCATTCCCAAGGAACTAAAAACCTTACCCAGACCAAACTTGCATAGATGATACATCTAGGGATGGACACTACCAGATTTGTTTCAGATGCTGGATCTGACCTACATTTTTCAGATGAAGGACCAGGTTAAAGTTTTTGGAGCAGGTCCATTCCCAAGGAACTAAAAACCTTATCCAGACCAAACTTGCATAGATGATACATCTAGGGATGGACACTACCAGACTTACTACGGATACTGGATCTGACCTTCATTTTCCAGATGAAGGACCAGGTTAAAGTTATTGAAGCAGGTCCATTCCCAAGGAACTATAAGCCCTATCTGGACCAAACTTGCTCTGATGATGCATCTAGGGATGGACACAATCAGACTTGCTTCAGATGCTGGATCTGACCTATATTTTTCAGATGAAGGACCGGGTTAAAGTTTTTGGAGCAGGTCCATTCCATAGGAACTATAAGCCCTATCTGGACCAAACTTGCTCTGATGATGCATCTAGGGATTGACACTACCAGACTTGCTGCGGATGCTGGATCTGACCTACATCTTCATTCCCAAATAACTATAAGACCTACCTGAACCAAACTTGCATGGATGATGCATCTAGGGATGGACACTACCAGACATGCTTCGGATGCTGGATCTGAGCTATATTTTCCATACATTAGACCAGGTTAAAGTTTTGGGAACAGATCAATTCCAATGAACTTGAAGTCCTTGATATCTGCAGTATTTACAAAGTTATGAATATTTGTTTACACTATACACGTTTTTCACGCTACAGACGTAGAAATGTGTATATGCCATGTAAGGGGTTAAACACAACTTGCAAGAATATTGTTGGGATAAATACTAAAGATTCTACCATTTTCTCACCATTGCCTCATGATTCTACCATTTTCTCACCATCAACAAAGTACTGAAGATTTGAAGAAGAACCTTCAGAAGCACTGAACAACGATGAAAAATGTGAAGATAACTAATAATAAGTGATCGATCTTTACAATCTATAAGCAATAAAAAAAACTGGGAAGAGGAAATGAACGGACACTCCAGGAAATTTCAGAGGTAGAATCATGTGCCCAAGAGGAGTAATCATCCCCTATTGACCTATTACACCCCTATCTAATAATAAGGTATACGGAGATCTTGCAGGGTGTTAATTCCCAATCTATTTCACATCTATTTAAGAAATAAACAACGTTATTCAGTGAACATGGCGTTATGAATAGCAATTGCTCTGCTGGCATATTCCATGATGCGCGCTAGCGCATCATGGAAAATATGCCAGCAGAGCTATTGCTATTCATAATGCCATGTTCACTGAATAATCGTTGTTTATTACTTATATTTGCATTCTTTGATTTTTTTTTCAAGAATATCAGAGGAAATCCTGACTTACATAAGGACGCAGCTTCTTGTCTTCAGTAAAGAAAAACATACGGCTTTAAAATCAGTAAACCTGATTAATGCTCCTTTTCTCTAATAAATCACAAACATATTTTTTAAGTATTTCCCTTTCAAACATGGTTATCTGGATACAAGCAGCGCCGTCATCATATTTTTGTTTTGATGCAGTTGTGACGTCATCGATCAAGGTTATTAAAACCCTCTGACGAAAATCAATAATTTAACACTATGATGAAAAATGAGAATGTTTTTATAATGGTTATTACTCCAGAATGCTTTTCTATAATTTTTTTCACTTTTTCTATTTATTTTTAATAGCTGAAATCATTCTTGAAATAGATATACTAGTTTAAGAAATTTTTATTACCCAAGTGTGAAGTGTTATCGTTCTTTGTTCAAATATGCATGATACAAAAAATAAAAATATGGCAGTTCTCTACAATTTTTAAAAAGTTTTATTATACAATTAAATACATTGACCAAAATTAAATTTTTAAAGATATAAATCAGCAATTTTAAATATTCTGAATTTCCTTTTTTTTCAAAGAATATCATTAAAAACTTATTTTTATTCATCTTATGAAATATTTCATATATATACTTCTCAACACCATATATAAGCGTAGTAGATATTGTTCTACACGAGTGTGATAGAGCAATTGCACTCATAGTAGAAGCATTTGCGTCTATAGTCCTATGAACGCAGTTTCTAACTACATGTTTATAGTGGGAGAGAGCAGTGGATATGCAAATATATGTAAATGAGAGTAACCTGCATGAATGTCGGGCAAGGTACCAAAGAAACTTTAATATCTTAGATAAGCATATTTTTCTGAAATAATGAGATTGCAAAATGTTTGGAAAATTATCAAACTATTAAGTCACTGATGGCATTATAATTGATGTCATAAAATCAGGTGGTTTTTAAAATGAAGTAAAACTTGTAACGGAAGTTTGAAATTGTAAATATATTACACACACAGATACATGTATCCTACCATTGTGCCGAATTTTATGAAGAGAAACTACCTTGCTGTCTAGATTTCAGAAACTAAGGATAGTTTGCACTAAAAGGTAGTGTAGAGCATGAAAGACACTAAAAACCTGGTACTACCAAAAAGTTAAGAACCGATGAATAAATTGAAAGAGTGAGTTGTAATTACAGTGTTAGTACTTAAAGTGTATATTTTAAAATTCTGCAATTTTGTTTGTGTCTGACTGCATAAAAGAAACTACCACACTTGCTTCGGATGCTGGATATGACCTACATTTTCCAGATGAGTGACCAGGTTAATTTTTTGGAGCAGGTCCATTTCCAAGTAACTATATATAAGTCCTACTTAAATCAAACTTGTATGGAAGCGTTGTCTCAAGCCATGGTTCAGAGTCTACATAGAGCTCTCTCGAGCTCCTACCAGAATGGGAGAGGATCGTATATTTTGGTCGTGGTTTGCGATGATGGTATGGATTATGCAACAAGGGATGAACACTACCACACTTGCTTTGTTATTTCCGTAATTTCCGTAGCACTGTGGGTTAATAAATCACAGAAGAAGCTATCTGAAACATTTGTAAAATTTACTGAATCCATTGACCTACTGTTTATTCAAAACAACTTTATTTCCTGATTTACCGGTGGTAAACTAGTTTGAGAAGATTGATTTTCACGATCAAGCCTTTTTTGGATCTATTGTTAATAGATTCAAAGACTTTAAGGACCTGTTCACGGTGAGAAATATTCGCGATGGTGAGGCGATGGTGAGGCTTTCGCAAATATTTCTCACATGCGAATAAAAGTTGGTTTACAGTTATTGTTAATAGAAAGGTGCACATGGGGTTTAGTTCGGGGAATGGAGGTGTGTCACAATTCAGATTCTAAAAGTAAGCTTCAGGTCAGCAATGGCATAACTCTTAACTGTAATTTAAGCATTCTGTATAATACTGTAAGCATTCTGTATAATACTGTAATTTTAATTTCGAGGACTCTGAGGTAAAGAAAATAAAAGGTTAGTACAACCAATGAGCACCTTGTTTAAAATATTGCAATGTGGTACTGTTTTTTAAGCAATCGAATCTTCTCAGGCCTTTCCAGCAAGCTCAATTTTATCATTTCCATGGTTTCTGCAGTTTCCTGAGCTTGCCGGAAAGATCTGTGAGGGTAGATTAGAAAAGTTAGGAATTCATTACAAATTTATAAATAACAGTCTTGGTTTTTGTAAGACCCAGGTCACTATTACTTTTTGTTCATTTACATGCAGGTTAGAACACAAAACACAAAACTTCAGATAATATGCATTTTCAGATGATAAAAACTATTGACGTCTTTACCACATACTCAGAAAAGAAATTTTTCTCAAACTTGTCGGAATCATCCAGAAAGGTGGTATAACTGATAGGAAAGCTAGATTTGTAGAATCTTGGCATTATATGATTTAAAGTTGTTTTTTTTTCTTTTTTGTGAAAAAAAATTCAGAATCCAGATCGAGACTGGTATTGCCTGTCTCTAACTTACTAAATGTTTATCGACAGAAAGGCCAGTGTATTTTCGGATATCTATTTTTGTATGACAAAATGAAATTGTTTTCATACAGTCTATCCACAGCAGTTTTCACAGAATGCCCGAATGTGAAGCCAAGCATGCATATTCCAGAAATATGCACAAATGTAGTTGCTATAGTGCTCTAGAGTTTTAGTAATCATGCTTAGCCTTACCTTAAATAGATCCTGAACAATGCCATAGTCTGACACCTGGAAGATGGGAGCCTCTGGGTCCTTGTTAATGGCTACGATCACTTTACTGTCCTTCATCCCCGCCAAGTGCTGAATGGCCCCCGAGATACCCACAGCAATATTATACCCAGAACAACAGTGTACATGTATGTAAAGATTTGGGTCATGGACAGGTGATATTACATGTATAGACATTCATAAACAAAAGAAATTGAGAATACACTTGTCTGAAACATGAATTCCCTTCTTTGCTTTTTTCAAGGTTGAACTAGGATGCACATACTTTGAAAATGAACCATTTATTCACTCAAAACCATCGAAAATATAGGGTACAATCCGTAGGAATTCTGAATCTTCTGATTGAGACTGTTGAATAATTGGTCAGTTTATGTTGTGTAAATTACTGTGAAAACCCTATTACTTCGACTGCCCTGTATTTCTTAAATAATAGTATTTGAATCACTGAGAGCTGTGAATTGGTACGTTTGTTGTTTACAGTTATTAGTCCAATTTACCATAATTATTAAAAAAAATGGAAAATTAAAGTCTTAAGTTCAGAATTAGTTTTGATTATGGTTAAAAAAAAAATGAAAGAACTGTGAAATCTGCTCTTGAAAATTATCCAAGATTTCTTAAACCTTGTTTAAGGGTTTTCTCAATTTTTCTGCTACTGAAATTGATATAAAACAATATGAACCGTAAGTTTTCAGATCTAGAATCGAGACTTATTTTATACTTAAGCTTTCATCTCCTTTTCGGGGCTTATATGTGTATATGGACGATTTTCTTTGAGAAAAAATGTGCATTTTGATACAATTAACCAGTTAATCTTTTGGGACATCCTGCACTTAACTGATCAGCAATTCTAGATGAAACATATTCATTTTTGTTCCTGTGAGACAGTGAACTGCACTCACAAGGGGAAAAACAAACATTTTCACAAGTATATTTACAGGTGCTACAATTTTTCCCCTCTGGCCAATCTGCATGTCATTAGGAACAAAGCCAGCATCCACTACAGAACGTGAGGCACCCACGACAGCTCCCATTTTTTCCGCAAGGTCATATAGAAGTTTGAAGTTTTCTCCATTCTTCATTCCACGCCCTGGTTGTATAAAAGAACATAATTTTAAACAACCTGGAAATTTTCTTCATTCTTCTGTCCATTCCATGGTAATGAATGCACTAATATGGCTCATTTTAAAAATATACTCTTTAAATTTGGCATTCAAATTCTGTGAGACTATTATTATCAATCTCCAAATATGACTGTGCTGGCACTTGTTAATTCTGGTCGATCACTTTTACTCAGCTCCCGACCGACAAACTGACTGAGATCGTTCTTAACATCACAGTAAGGAGCTGTAATAAACAGTTAAACTACTTTTTAAATAAAGCAGAATATGGTTGTGCTTTTTCTTATTTACAATGTTTAACAAAAAAATTGATTATTCACCGAAAATTTTCAAACAAATATAAAGTACTATGAGGTATGTAAATCAAATGCATGTTTATTATGTCCATAAAAAATAATTAAAATTTGACAGTGCTTAATTATACATATTTAAAATTGCCCAGTAAGATGTATGAAATAATAGTGCATGAAGTCTAATAATGTCTTTTAAAGAGATTTTTTTAAAAATAAAACATACATCATAATTACTGTATATCACTAAATTTTTGCAGCACTTTATTTCGTGAGATTGTTATTGACTCTTTCTAAGCGAGACAAAATTTTCATAAATTGCTATTCCTCTATATAATCTAAAGGAATACTAAAATTATATCGTAGAATGAAATTTTTACGAGCTCACTGTCTCATCTAATTGTGCAAAAATAAAGTTTTCGTGAATAAAGATAGATTTACAGTAAACACTGACCATCTTCCACGCCTCCCCCTCGGTCCCCGCAGCCTCAAACGCAGTGCCCCGGACTGTTATCACCTTCACACTGTCCTTAGATTTCAGGGTCTGTATGGCATTCCCTGTAACAAATTATCAAAGAATTAATACCACAGTCAGACTTACATTGTACAAGTGCTGCAAAAAAGCAACAATTGTATGATATCATTAATATTTTGTCACAAGTGATACATTGTCATCTCAATTCATCTGACACATACCCTGTAAATAAATAGGCTATTAATTTATAGTAAATACAAATAATGAAGTTGTGGTTGTAAAGGACTTTTGAATTAAATATCATTCATCCCGGGTATTTAATTTTGTTCAACCTGGAGCTATTTTTAAGAGTAATTGGCTTAAATTTAATTTTTAAACTCAATCTAATTGAAAGAACTTTAAATTTGTAGACATCCTTTTTTCGTGTAGATTATTTTCTACAGTCATAATTTTTTCTACAAAAATATGTCACAGCATACTTTTAATTCATTGAGAACAAATTCCAAGAACTATTCTAATACTAGTATTCAACTCAGACTAAACAAATATTGGGATTCCACAGAATTATGCCCTTAAAAAAATTACAACTAACCTGCATATATGGTCCTGACAAAGGTTTCTTTATCTTTGATTCCAATTATATCAGAAATGTGAGAAATGTCTAATTTAGCAGCCAGTCTCGGAGACAAGCTCTAGAAAATAATGAAAACTGCATGTCAACCCTGGACACAGAAAGTACAAAAAAGATAGTGAGTAATAGTGAAGTGCTGGTTTATCATCTTCGCTAGCCAAGGGTTTCCGATCCGATACCTACTCTACAACCCTTGGCAGATTTAGGCCTATCAAACGGGAACTTTGATTGCGCCGCCTATCGCCGTAATTGAGTTAAGTCCCTTGAAGCTCTTTAATATTTGTCCAATGAAAATAGCTGTAACATACGTAAATCAATATGACGTTCGAAACAATATGGCGACCTCCATGCAGCCTGATGTAGAATATATCCTAACAACCTCATACAGCTGTGAGAAGTGGGCACACCTCAAAATTGGTAGAAAATATCGTTCTTCGTGGATTTGTGAAGAGTTTGACTTTACTTTCTACATGTTGCCGTATCAATTATTATCAATGAGCCGTAACATTTGATTGGCTCTAGATTGATGCACCTAAAATGCGGAACATGGACTTATGTGGTCCTTTCAATAATTCTTGAAAACATATATAATCAAAAGAAAAAAAATCAAATTAATTATTCCCTTGTTTTTATGGCAAAGATCACGTCCTAACTTTCATCCTATGTAAATATTACTCTTCTTTTGCATAAAACAGTAACAGACTTTAATTCAGCTGAAAATCGTCGATTAGTAAAAACCTTGCGTAGACTCGGACTTCGCAGCCAATCAAATTCGTTTGCGCGAGTTCTTAAATTTTCAGCCAAATCTGCCAAGGGTTGTAGAGTAGGTATCGGATCGGAAACCCTTGGCTAGCGAAGATGTGGTTTATAGGATATAAGCTTCATGTTTCTGGGGCATTGTTACTTTACCGTCAATATCACAATTGTGTGTTAAAGCCAGCCTTTTTTTTTAAATCTCGTTCAGATCACAAATTTCCATCACCTTTACAATTAGAACACCCAATAATTAAAAACTACTGGTACTGCCTCAGAACACCTCCTGAAGTTCTAAGGAGTTCTTAGAGTCACAGATTGTCATTTCTTTTTCTCTCTATCAAATTGAACTTTTTGAACTTAGTAACTTTTGCATCAGCATAGGTAATAGATTTTAATCCTGTGTATCTACATGTACCTTCCCAAAAGCTGTAGCTGGTGCCAGAATATGAGAAAACTTAAACTGGTCTTGTGCTGCAAGTAACAATGGAGTTAGGGCCTCTAAAATAATAGAGAAAAGATTGTTTCTTTGAAAGTCCCATAATGAGCAAATGTTATCCCATAAACACTCTTCATTTCTTAATAATTAAACTCCTGTTTAAGACATATTTTTCATTCCTTTTTCCATAATTTTTCTGTACTTGTTTTGTTTATTTAATCTTCAATTAATAAAAATTCATGTTTTCAAGTAAGAGGAACATCTGAAATTAAAGCTGACTTATCTATATTCCAAAAATCGTAAAATTCTACACATTTTTTTCTCTATTATTCATAGTTCTCTTTCTCTAGTTTACCTGGTAAAAATCCTTTGTATGCTTCATTATCAGCCAGTATTACCCTTTTTTTAACTCCTTTTACTTTGGCCACTTTAGCATCAACCTGTAAATTACAATTTAAATTTAGGTCATAACAATACTAGCCACAGAGCTTTGGAATATGTTGGCATATTTGATGTACAGTAGAAAGTTCTCATACAAAAGTACATTTATTGATATTCGTAAAACTTAATGTTTCTGAAACTGCCTTTAAACCCTAAAATGTCATCTATTTGAAGATCTGTGGCTTGCTTGAATTAAACAAAAATGGATAACTATTGTCCCTATCAATTTTTTCAGACCAGCAACATAGTTATAAATCTTCAAACTTTGATCATATTATGAACTTACCTGAGTACACTGTGTTCCTGCCACCATACATGTTACTTCTCCTAGACTGCTAGCAGCAGTGATTGTGTGGAGGGTGGAAGGAATCAGTTTCTGGTTATTATGGTCTGCTATCACAAGGGTGCTGTTGTTTCTGCATAGTGTTGTTATCTGAAATGAGTATGAACATGACATGAAAAAAAGTTTACTGGGGCATAATTACTCACTGTTCTTTACATTTACTAAATGGACAATATATTTACTGTAGAACATTTCTAAAAACAAATTATACTCAGTGAAAATTACCAAATTTTCCCTGCTAATGCTTGTTCTTTCACCAGATAATATATATACACATGATACAGTCTAAATAACACTAATGAGTCTATGTTACTGTTTGAAAGTTTACTCAGTGTGATCTAACTATAAGAGGTAAAGTGAATACTCAATCTCACTGTTTAACTTTTAAAGGAAATTAAAAAATAATTTTTGATTCCTTATGCAATGTTTGCCCTGTTTAACTAAAAATTCATTTTATGTAACCCCTTCCGAGATGCTTCAGCTTATATACATAGTGAGGGTTGAAGTTCCTTAAATCATACTCCAAGGCCAAGGTCAAATTGTTGGTATCAAGGGTCTTGTCATAAAAAATACACTTGTGAAGTATGAAAACCATTACTAACATTTCAAATGTTATGACAAAGAAGAAGGTTTTTTTTAAGTGTGTCAAACTCTTATAATAAGGTCAAGGTCAAAAATATTTATACACATTGAAAGGTCTCGTCACCATAAATACGTACATGTGACGTATGATAGCATTGGCACCGTCTGTTTAATATTTATGACAAAAGTTAATGATAAGTATTTTTTCTGTTATTGTGGGTCAATTTCCAAGGTCAAATTTGGTGGTACCCAAAGAAAGATCTTGTCGCAAGGAATACACCTATAAAATATGAAAGCTTTAGTCCCATCACCTCAAAAGTTATTGGTAATGTAAGCTTTTGTGGATAAACAGACAAACCGACAGACAGTACTATAGGCTTAAACGTTCTTTTTGAAAAATTCATCGATGTGTAAACTCTTGACAATTTACTGACAAACTAAATAAAAGTGCGAAGCACTTTTATGAAAAGTTTGTGAGTAAAATGTCAAGAGTTTACACATCGATAAATTTTTCAAAAAGAACGTTTAATTCTTATAATTCCAATATCGAGTTTTTAAAAATATTTAAATTATTTCTCTTTGAGGCCTCCATACAATCCGTTATTTCTGAACGGCGTAGGAATACATTTTACCGCAAAGGAACGTAATCGAGATGAATTTCGATAGAGTTCAGCTTAAATTGTCAAAACAATCGATAAATAAACTTATACAGACTTATCGAATGTTGTTTTAGTCAACAAATATCGTAATTACGAGTTTACTTCAGAACAGTTCGTCCTTGACCATGGCCATGTTGACATAAACAACAACTCTCATAGCGAAAGTTGCAGACCGACGACGCCTTCGATTTGCACTGGTTTGTTCAAAGATTTTTCATGGGGAACAATATAGAAAGTAAATATGAATTTGGTGCTAATAAGGCAATAGTTTGAGGTACGTTTCTTTTCCCTGTCACAACGATACAAACAGCTGATTTTTTTCGTATTATGAACATCGAGACATTCAGCGATTTTTAAAATTCACACCCGTGATCCGACAGTGGCGTCGTTTTCATGGTGTCTGTCAGCTGTTCAGTCGTTTGTCGCCAGTTTTATTTTATTAAATTAAATTTTGAAGTTTCTTGTATTCATAATATAGCTAAAACAGGACAGAAATTTTAACTGCTTTCATTGTTTATACGAAAGCCCAGAAGCTTTTGTTTATACGAAAGCCCAGAAGCTTGGTCAAGAAAGTAGTTCTGTCAGATTGAAAATTTCATCGATGTGTAAAAATTTTCTTAAACGTGTTCTCGTCCAATCAAAACACGGGAAATCAATAGATAAAATGAAGATTGGAATTATATAAAGTTTAAAACCTCGAATTTTGAATATATTGCATTCATGAGTACATTCTTACTGCAATTCGACGCAAACAAACCGATTCCGAGGGAATTTTTCTGATGAAAAAATAAATTCAATTTCATGCTACCCTCAATTATGACAGTGGTACAAACAAAATGGAAACGTATACCATGCGGTCAGATAATTATGAATGTGTATGAATGACCGTGCCCCGCCCCTGCAGATTGCGCGGATCATCTCAACCGTATAAGACATAAGGCTGCCCCAGCATATGTAGAGGTCGTGTTCACGGACGATAAGGGCCAGCCACGGTCCGTTTATTTCGCCGGACAGACGGTAAACGGGGTACTGAAGTTCCGGGTGGCAGAGGAGTTTCCTGTTAACAGTAAGTATTAATTAATTTACAAATGATATTGATTGTTAAAGACTCTGAACTCTGTTTGATCCCAAAGTGTAATCCATTGAACGAGTCTTTCAACTCATTCAAGTAAAGACAGTCGAGCCCTCAAAGCGTTTTGGAAGATGTTGATAAGTTTATTTTATTGTAGTTATCTTGAAATTAAGCCACCTTTTTGTTACTATGAATGCCAATATTTGTAGGTGTTGTTCTGCAATGTAAGGGGAAATCCCACGTGAAATGGGAGAATGATGATAAAACTATCCACTATGACGAACTGTACATGGAGAAGAAAGTCTGTCTTGTTGGATCTGGTACGTAAACATAACTTTCTCCCAGCATCAGTTTGTGAACAACGGAAACTAAAAAATAACTATCTATCCTAACCCCAAATTAATTTCCAAATTAGTGGGTTAGTTCCATCTTTCTCCCCATCGAATTTTATTATTTTTACATATTAACCAAATTTTAAATATCATTTTATACATAACCAAGTTCTTCACTCGTCCGCTGGGCGCAGTGAATAGAGTGTCTGCTCTAGAATCGCAGTTGATCATTACTGTGTGAGTTCGAATCCCTCTGGATGTGAAGACCGGACCTTCGGATGACACCATATAAACCGAAGTTCTATGTCGCAGTAGGTGCTGGCACGAAACATGCCCCTTACTGCTCAAAGGCTGTAAGTTTCGAGTATAGAACAAAATTTGCAGCTCTCCACCGTCAAGTGATGTCGTTTCCATATGAGGGCAAAATTCTCGACTTGTTAAACAACAAATAAACATGATTAATATACGCTAGAATAAAGCGGAGGTGGGTGGCCTTTCAGTGAAAAAATCTGTGTTTCGTAAACTGTAATGATGTCATTAGTCAGTTAGGAAATATCCGTAATATTTATGACTAAATTTCATTATTGCAGTATATTTCAAATCTCCTTTATTTATATTCTTATCGAATTATCTTTTTTATCCGCTCTTAAAAGTTGTAGGTGTATATCCGTCTGCGGAATGCTTGCTGAGTGGTCAATTTTCATTAACAGTTATTTGGCAATTTGTTTAGATTCCATTTCGGAATTAATAATTCTCTTATTGTCTCCTTATTTTTATTATTTGTCAGAAGACGAAAAGGACTTTAAACAAGATCTTCATGTGGGTGAACACACACATAACTTTTCGTTCAAATTAAGAGAGGGTTTACCTACATCCTTTGAATCCAAACATGCATACGTGCGTTATTTTCTTTGTGCCAAATTCAGTCGACCTGGCTGGAAGAAAGATTACGAGTTCCGGGAACCATTCACAGTGCTGACTATTATAGACCTAAACACTATACCAGAAGCTCAGGTGCGATTTTATACAACATCAACTTACTAGAAAGACTTAGTTTTAAAAATATTGATGAAATAAAGATTCCATATGTGAATAGGGAAGAGTTAAAAAAAAAACAAAAAACAGTCCTACATTGTAAGTAAATAACAGAAATTATGTTTAATATTGAATCTAACTACTGGAGTATCGTAATAAAATTTTATAATTATTCACAAGGTAAGGAAAATAACCATGTATCTATTATCTTTGTGGTCTATAGACACCCGTGAATTCTACCCATTCTGACACTGTTGGTTGCTGCTGTTGTGCAGAAGGTCCTATCAGGTCAGAGTTCAAGGTCGACAGGGCTGGTTATGTTCCGGGGGAATATATGGTCATTAATGCAGAAATCGACAACAGAACCTCCAAGGTGATGAGCGAGTCAAGGGTGGAGCTATGGATGGTAATTATAAGGAATAATATCCGATGTACCGCTATAAATAAACGTTTATAAATTAATATTTACATCCACTGAATATTTTCTTCTTTATTTCTTAAGAAAACTCATTGCGTTTATCACTGCATGAACTACATTAGGCATTTCACCTGTACAGATTTCTTGACAGTGGCGGTTCCATCAATGAAACGTACAAAGACGTTCGCATCATTAACACAATAATTAATATTTTTAATCCTACTTAAAATGATAATTTAAACGGATATAAATATAAACAATAAAATGTCTTTCTTTGTTTGTTATTACTGGAATGAACGGTCGCAGCTATTGCAGAAAAAATTTACATAACCCGCTTACGCGGGTTATGTATTTTTTCTGCAACAGCTGCTTCCGTTCATTCCAGTAACAACAAACAAAGAAAGCATTTTATTGTTTAAATATTAGCGAGTGCCTGGGCACATTTTTACTGATAATAGGATTGATATAGAAATTGGCCGCCTCTTGGTTATCACTGTGAATTCTTAATTATCGTAACACTTATATAATTAAACTAATGAAAATAGACCTTGCCCAACTCCCTCGAAAGTACCCGTAACCCTTTATAGATTGAAGTCTTTTTGTATTATAAATAAACACATAATGAATCTAAATGCAAAAGTAGAAGGATGTTCTGAGAGCAAAGCGAGATAACAGTTATGATATGGAAGCCCCTTCAGGACCTATCAAAATATTCGCTGAAATAATGCTGCTATGATGAATATAAAAAAAATGTTAACAAAATTAATCCATTAAAACAATTTCTTCAAGAATTATGTTCATGAAATGAAATTTTTTTTTTAATTCAACCATTAGGGCTCATAGTAAAATATTTAAGAATTCGATAAAAAAATATTGTAGAATTGTTAAAACGAATTTAATTCGCTCTAATAAATTGAATAATTCGTTTCAACAATTTAGATATAAAGTTTACGGAAGCCCATTTATACGGAAGCGTAAATGGCTCTACACTTGTTGTGTTATAACTTTGTATATTGTCTTATATTTTATCGACTTATGAACATATGAAGTGTTATAACTCCTTATTTATGCCCATATTTTGAATTGTATTGAGGTGTATTTACATAATTGAAGGCAACTTCTTTTGTTCAATAGATTTTATTGCTTTAACTTTAATCGACTGAAATATTATAATAATTTTCAAATATCGATCTAAAAAAAATATTTATTCATGTCGATATAGTATTGTCGATTTGAAGAAATAGATATGAAGTTATATCGATATAGATATATGAATATTTTCGACAGAAAAAGGTGTTTTTGAATTAACTTGGCGGGGGCGGGAATTCTAATTAATCTTCACTTCACTTGGGAAGCTTATGTACCATGTTTTTGCTATCATGTACGATTATAGGCTGAAACAAAATTAAAAAATATTTGAAAAATGGAGATGGAGAGACATCAACAGTTAAATTATATGCATTGTCATAGGAAATTATTGTACCCATCCTTTTTAAGAGGGAATATGATATGGTTCACTGCTTATATCTCTTGAGTTCAGTGGGGATTTTAAATCGCTAATGACGCGAAAATAGAAAGTACCGGGTAACACTTTTATAAAATAAAGTGTAGTGTCAGCCAAAATAAATTTATGACAGGAAAAAATCCCAAGGGATTTAATGATCTAACTGCGAGCATTTTCTTAACTTTGGGGACATATCAGTGGATCTCTGCTGTACTCAGTTTTTTTTTTTAATCTAACTGCGAGAATTTTCTTAAATTTGGGGATATATCAGTGGATCTCTGCTGTACTTAGTTTTGGTTTTTTTTTATAGCTGAATGAGGGGCACAAAGATACTCTTGTCTCCCCCTCTTTAAAAGTGGTGATCGGTGCAGTAGCCCACTTTGGATCTATAACTTTCAATTTGTCTCCATCTTCCTTTTTCAATATACTTTTTAATTTTTTTAATTTGATTCAGCCTTTAATCGTACATGCTGACATGATACATAAGCTTTCACTGAATCCCGGGTGAAGTGAAGGTTCATTGGAATTCCTACCCCGCCAAAATAATTCAAAAACACTTTATTCTGACTTCTTTATCGCAAATATTCATAAATTAAAATTGATATAACTATATCTTTATTTTATCATATCAACAATATTATATCGATATGATGAAATATCTTGTTTTAATCAATATCTGAAAATCAATATATTATTTCAGTCGATAAAACTAAAAGCAATAAAATCTATTGAACAAAAGAAGTTGCCTTCTATTATGTTAAGAAATTTTAAAACAATTTAAAATATGTACATAAATAAGGAGGTATAACACTTTATATGTTGATAAGTCGATAAAATACAAGACAATATACAAAGTTATAACACAACAAGTGTAGAGCCATTTACGCTTCCGTACATTTAGGATTTATGAGGATTTTTTTTATTTGATATAAAGAATTGTCGAATTTGTTATAACCGTTAACGAATGGTCAGTTTACTGTTTAAGAGTGTTGCAAAAGACGGTAAGTATGGTGGCATATATATGCCATCCACATAACTTTTTGACAACATAAGATATCACGTCAAGTCAAGATATCTATCGTATCAAGTCATGATAACTTTCTGGTTTGACGTCAAACACCGACTTTTATCTTGTACAGTCAAGATAAACTATCGTATTTTTGCGATAGCTATCTCGACAAAACGAGATAATTTATCTTGTATCGCGATTAAAAGTTATCTCGTCATGTCAAGATAGTTATTGCAACAAAACGTGATAGCTTATCTTGACTTGGCAAGATATAAAGTCGGTGTTTGTTGACAAGCCAGAAAGTTATCATCACTTGACGAGATAGTTATCTTGACTTGACATGATAAATTATGTTGACAAAAAATTATGTGGATGGCATAAATATGCCACCATAGGTAAGCTTTAAAAAAAACTCTGCTTTTAGGATATAGGTGTACCCCAAAATTGGAATGAAAAATCAAATAATTTTTCATATTCTAGAAACTAAAACTGAAGGCAGGTTCAGAAAGAAAAACGAAGAGGACAAAGATGGCTGAATTGAAGCACGGATCGACAAACCCCGGGGGTCAGGATATTTAGAGTCGGGAGAGGCTTCATATTCCACCCTGTCCCCCAACGTTGATGGAAGACTGCACTATTATTGATATTACTTACTACTTACATGTATGTTTGATTTTCACGCAAGAATGTCTATATGCATTGTATTATAGAGTTATTACACATTTTTTTTTAAATCAATATAATATTAAAAGTTCATTTACGACACTCAAATGAAGCTCTGTCAACCTTTTTGTCTCTGTTCTTATTGTACATATTGAGACCTAGTTCATCATGTGAATATAATTGCTAAAACTATGACATTGTGTTTGTAGTTTGTGGGTGACATAGGTTTTCTAGGTGTGCTAATTGAGGTTCCTATTTTAATTGGAAGTGTCCCCCTAAGTAATGTCTACTCTATGGCAAACAATTGGGGTTTCATGCCACCCCCTTCTTTGACCCAGCCCCCTAACATGTCAAATCCATCCGTGGTGGACCCGGCAGATATTTCACTCTCGCCAATAACCATACAGCCCGGACTTTCACCATCTGCTCGTGAGTATATATATTCCTCGAATTAACAAGAAATGTTAATATAGATAAAGAATATAGATTCAATATTAAAGAATTGGATAGCACATAAACATTTTGAAATATTTTAATAAGGTTTAACAATAATAGAATGTTTCATCGCCTCAAGAATGTTTGCTTGGCATATTATAAAGCAATGTCTTTAACTACGTAATTTTACTAAATCTACATGTTCTTGGTGAAACCAGTACAATGACATTAAGTAATGTAATAATCACCTTGAATAAGTACAATCTTAAAATGCATAAAAAAATCTTTATGTTGAAGGGGGCATAGAACAGTTTTATGTACATATTCGTCTCATTATTTTTCAGCTCCACCCAGTTACCATGATAGTTTAGAATTTACTGGAACAATCGTTTCAGAGAATAATGAAGGCCAAAAGAAAGAGAAAGCCTTTAAACCAACATATATTTATTACAATTTTGGGACAGATCCTCTTTCAATGTAAAATCATATACTAGTATTATGCAAACATTTGTACATGTCTATAGAATCTCATATAATGTTATGTCCACATTTAATATTTACAAACCAACGTGTATGGCTCACAGTTTAAGATAAAGTGATGTACAAAGTAAAAATAGAATAAAGATAATTTTGATTTTTATCATGCATGGTGAAGGAAAAATGTATTATTATAGATAATAAATTGGCAAAATAAAAAATAGTGTATAGGATCGAGGGGGGTACTAGTGCTTAATTTACAAAAACTAATATAACACTTGTTATAACACTTTATAACACTTCTGCAAATGGGATTGAAAAAACCTTAACAAGTAGTGGATTCAAAATATAAAATATATAATCAAGAACAAAAACAAAACAAGAAACAATATGTGGTGGCACAATTCTGGAGTGGGACGTGGACTGAAGTGGTATACACTTACCCTTAACAGCGCAATAGCTATGGGGTATAGGTTAAAGTTGACAACAGACAGACAGGACAAAAACAATGTCCCCCGGGATCTTTTCATGGGCTTGCTAGGATTTTCTCTCACAATTTCAGTTTCAAGAGATATTTACAAAGTATTCAGTGCAAAATTAAACTAAAGCAATTCTTGAAAAATACACGATGCATTGCCGATAAAGATACGTGTACAGCTGTATATGTGGAGCTGCTGAAAGTCATTGATAAATTAGGAGGGTTTTCCCTACATTGTCTCATTGGTCTACCAATTTCCTAACATCACCAAAGTACTGAAGACTTGAAGAAGAACCTTCAACAATACTGAACAACGATGAAAAATGTGAAGATAAAGAACAATGATCGATCTTAACAATCTATGAACAATACAGAACTGGGGAGAGGGCATTAAATCACACCCTCCTGGAAATACCAGAGGTGGGATCAGATACCCAGGAGGAGTTAGCATCCCCTATTGACCGATTACACCCCTATCTATTAATAAGGTATACGGAGATCTTACAGGGTGTTAATTCACACTCTATGTCACATCTACATGTAAATGAGAGTAACCTGCATGAATATCGGGCAAGGTACCAAAGAAACTTTAAAATCTTAGATAAGCATATTTTCCTGAAATTATTAGATTGCAAAATGTTTGGAAAATTATCAAACTATTAAGTCACCGATGACGCCATACTTGATGTAATAATTTCAGGTGGTTTTCAAAATGAAGTAAAACTTTCAACGAAAGTCTAAAATTGTAAAACTATAACAAAGATATCCGAAAAATGTATCGAGTTTGACGAAGAGAGAGTACCCAGATCACTAATGCTGTCTTGATTTCAGAAATTAGGGATAATTTGCACCATAAAGTAGTGTAAAGAATGGAAGACACTAAAATCCTGGCACTACCAGAAAGTCAAGAACTGATGAATATATTGAAAGAGTGAAGTCTAGTCTTTGTGGAAACACCAGAAAAGTCAGTTAGATCGGTGTTTACTGTTAAGGGAGATCGAAAAAGACAATGTTCAGTATTTCAAGTGTATTTAGAAGTCTGCATTTTTATTTGTCTGGCTGCATACCAGATTTCGGTAATGCAGCATGTAAGGCCAGCTGACATAGAAGAATGAAAATTATGTCAGGGGTCTAAGTACACCTTAGTTATTTTATTGGCATAATGTTCACATACGATAATAGAGACAACTTTTTCCAAATAATTTCTAGAAACATCTAAGGTGGGCGCAAGTACCATGTAAGCTCACCGCTCCTTGTCATGATTAAGTAAACGGAAAATTTGTAAACTATTCAGTGTACAAATAAAGGCCTACTCATTTAAGGTAAGTCACTCCTGAAATTTGTTAAATCAAGGATTTTTTGAGAAGTATATTTTCGATAAGTACTCATAAAGTGTAACTCAAAATCGCAAAGAAAATAGGGGGTCAGTGTGCATCCTACTGATCTACGGTACATTTAAGTTGACCTTTTTGCACTTAAATTTCATCTCTTTGGTTATAATTACTTTAACCCTTATTATATTTGTTCAGATGTAAGCATGGCAATAAATATAATCTTATTTTACGTAAAATAGTTTGAATAATATTTATCATTGAAGAAATCTTGCAAATTAATGCGCGTAAATTAGTGTGTGACCTTTTTGTACTAAAAAAAATACATATTTGGGGTATTAAAAAACTTAATAGGCAATAAAAAAATTTCTTATATCAAACTTTTTACGACTTAAGTGCTGATCAGTCACAAGTATATAGTAGTTTAAAATAATGAAAGAAACAGGTGGGGTCAGTGATGTTAATTTTGAAATATTTGTCAAAATATGTGATTTTCAGGCAAAAAATTGTGTAAATTTGATCTTGACTTCTTTAATATTTTTTCATTTTTTGGAAAAGTTTGTTGAAGGAAGGTGTAAAACTTAGTCTAAAAATATAAATTAAGACCTATATTAAATATTTTTAGCAATATCAAAACGGAAAATATTCTCCGAGTAAAAGTATGTGAGGCTAAATTTCCATTACATTAAATTTTATAAATGTGCAGATTTGCAGAATTTTCTGCTAAATATCCTTCCACCAAAAGAAATAGTCCCTCATAAATCTTGCTTCTTTGTAGATTTTTTAGCAGTTTTTTCATTGAATGTTAAAAAATTTACATTGTTGAATTTAAATATGTTATAAAGATTGAATTTTAATAAGTAGTTTTGAAGTACATGCTTATGCGTGAACTTTTCTAAAAAGCTGACGAGTGACTTACCTTAAAGAAAAAAAGCCAGTCAACATGCAACTTTACGATTGATACCCCAGTATTTGTCAACAAGAGCAATCATACTATGGAACACCAAATAAACATATACTAGTATTCAAATATTTGAAACTATCTTTGAATAACTGTTCCTATCTTCAAATAATTGAACCTATATATATGCATGTATCTCTAAGTGGATTGATTGATTGATTGTTTAATGTCCCTCTCAAGATAAAATAAGATCTTAATTTCGCGACTCTAGAGCAGACGCTCTAACAAATGGATTGAATATAGGTACAATTGAATAAAAAGCTAGGTATAACTGAATTAAAAGATAGGCCTGAATAGTTATAACTATCTCTAAATAATTATACCTATCTTTAATGGAATCACATCTATCTTAAATTCAATAAAAGATAGGTTCAATTGAATTTTACCTATCATCAACTATTTTAAAGAAAGCTTCAATTGAATTATAGCTATCTTTGAATGAATTAAAGATAGGAACAACTGATTTAAAGATACGTACAATTGATTTGAAGATGGGTACAACTCAATTATACCTAGGTTCAATTCTTTTTCTGTTATTGAAAATAATGAAAGCTCCCTCTAACAGCGACTTGAAAATGGAGGCAAAGAACCAACGCAAAGCGTTTTATGGGGAGTAGTTGTTATTGTCAGTATCTGTTTATTTAAAGAGAGGGTCGAATAAGTTGCACCTATCTTTAAATCAATAGTACCCATCTTTAATTCGTGGGTATTTGTACCTATGTTCAAATCAATTGTACCTATCTTCAAATCACTTTCACTTATCTTCAAATGAATTAAAGATAAGTATAACTGAACTAAACCTATTTTTAATTTATCTAAAGATAGGAACAATTGATTTGAAGATGGGTAAAATTAATTAAAGACAACTAGGTTCAAACATTAAAATATATGTTAATTTGGCGTTCCAAATCACTGCATCGATCATAAAATTTACTTAAAATAAGACAAGCAATATCCTTGTATCGCCAACAATAGAGATATATATATGGTAATTGTAGTTGACAAGGAAAAGTCGCAGTTATCAAAATATCATAGA
Organism: Saccostrea glomerata; assembly: GCA_003671525.1. NCBI lineage: Eukaryota > Metazoa > Mollusca > Bivalvia > Ostreida > Ostreidae > Saccostrea > Saccostrea glomerata. The sequence continues at coordinate 2,237,247 of PRKT01000006.1, read as the reverse complement.
GTTTAATTCCTTTTCGGTTTTCGTTTACATTCAAGTGGTGATTCGAACTCGTAATGAGAGACCTTAAGATTTTAAAATGATATTCGATATAGTCTTGTATAGTCGATAAAGTCTTATAAAGCAGAATCGCTGTATTTAACGTTTATGCTTGTAGTTATTTGGAAAATGACCTGCTCCCAAAAAATTAACCTGTTCACTCATCTGGAAGGTGTAGGTCAGATCCACAATACAAGGAGAGTTCGGTAGTATCCATATCTAGATGTATCATCCAAACAAGTTAGTTTTAGGTAATGGTTATAGTTATTTGGGATTTCAGCTTCTCCTGTTTGCAACATCCAGCATTATTTTTTCATGAATATGTATAAATTGTATATTGATGTGACATGAAAAATTGTTACCTTAAATTTTGTCAGCAAGTGTAGTAAATAAATGATCATTTGAATGATAATCATTCTCTTTGCTAAGTATTAATATGACATAGAAAAAAAGATGATAAATTTGTTCATGTCAAAGTAAGCCAGAAGCTTTAATTCTGGAATTCAATCCGTATTTTGAGTCAAATATCCGTGATAAGTACAGAATACAATCATGTTAGAATCATAGTACATGGAAATAGATTTGCTCTAGAAACGTTAACCTGTTCACTCATCTTGAAAATGTAGGTCAGATCCAGCAGCCGAAGAAACTATCCATATCCTTAGCTGCATCATCCATGCAAGATTCTGATGCTGGATCTTCATTTTCAAGAAGATTGATCGGTTAATTTTTTGGTGCAGGTCTATTCCAAAGCTTTAAACTTGTATAGATGATGCATCTAGATCTAGGAATGGACACTATCAGACTTGCTTGGAATGCTGGATCTGGCCTACATTTTCTAGATGAGTGATCAGTTTTAATTTTTTGAGCAAGTTCATTTCCAAATAATTAAATGTCTGTACATAAACCACATTTCCATGTTCATTCCAATTAATTATGATTAACATGACTGTACAAAAGTATTATGGGTATTCTGTATTTGCCACAGATTTTAGACTCAAAATACGGCTTGAACTCTTGAAATACTTTGATATGAACGAATTTTATTTTCTTTCTTTTTTTATATAACGTATTAATACTTGGTAATGATGGGGATTCATTTCCAGAGATCTATGTTTTACTACACTTGCTGACAAACTTGTTTGGATGATGCTTAAGGAATGGACACTACCACATATGATGCTGAATCTGACCTACATTTACCAAATGAGTGATCAGGTTAAATTTTTGGTAGCAGGTCCGTTATCTATAAGTCCTACCTAAACCAAACATGCAAGAATGATACCACTAGGGATGATCACTACCACACTTGCTTTGGATGCTGATCTGACCTATATTTTCTAAAGACCCTGAAGCATAATTTACGGATTTCAATTTTACTTTGAGTTTCAAATCCATGACAAATACAAAATATCTTTTGAAGAATAAGGAAAAATCTGTGCATTTGTGTGAAAGAGAGAGAGGGTGGGTGTGTGAGGGTGTAGGTGTGTTTGTAAGGGAGAATGAGGTTGATGGTGTGCATGCATGTGTGTGCACTATACTCAATTGGGTACGGTTCTCCTTTTAATAAGATTTCTTAACATGTATTTCTATTATGAAAAATACTATTCCCCGCGAGTGAAAATAACTTTTAGAAAAAGTTCACTATTTATTTTTCCACCATTTATTAATCACAATTTAAGTTATCACTGTTAAATATTGTTCTTCACTTCTTGCTCACAAGTTCAGTCATTTCAGGAACAGCCTGAAATACAGAATAACGTACGTTTAGATCTAATACACAAAATTGTAGGTCCAATAGCTTCTAAATATGCATTCTAAAAAAATCATATTTTTGTATATCATGCTTACCTTAAATAGATCCTGAACAATGCCATAGTCTGACACCTGGAAGATAGGGGCCTCTGGGTCCTTGTTAATGGCTACGATCACTTTACTGTCCTTCATCCCAGCCAAGTGCTGAATGGCCCCCGAGATACCCACAGCAATGTATAGATCCTGTTATATAACAGTGACATTAATCCCATATACCCACAGCAATGTATAGATCCTGTTATAAACAGGTGATATTATACCCATATACCCACAGCAATGTACAGATCCTGTTATATAAAGGTGACATTATACCCATATATCCACAGCAATGTATAGATTCTGTCAAAAACACGTCAATGTACTTATAAAGTCCTAACCAGGTGAAATTATACCCACAGCTATGTACAAATCAGATCATATACATATGATATCATAAACTTTTTTTTAACATAGGCAATTGAGAATATACAATTTTACAATTTTTTAGGTTTGACAAATATGCACACATTTTGAAAATGAATCAGAAATGCAAGCAACGGTGAAAAATAGCCTGAGCCTCATTTAACTGAAAGCTTACTGACTGCTGAATAAGAATTAAGTAAATGGCTATGCAATGAAACTAGAAATGGCAATATGTAACCAGTTAATGATTACTCAATCAGAATAATGGCATTTGGCTAGTAAATTTTATTTATATACAGATTGTGTGAAATCTGCTATGAACATTTTTCATATTTCTTAAACTTGTTTCATAGCTAGCTCAATTTTCTCTTGGCTATTGATATTGAAATAAACCAATATGTACCTTTGGTTTTCTATACTAAATCAAGAATAATTAAATGTCTTAACTTTGTTTTCTTCATTTTGGGGCCTATTTGTGTATATGGACTGAGCTTTGTGAATAAAAAAAAAAGTGCATTCTGATACAATTACACCGTTAGTTGGTCAGAAAGTCATGGGTAAACCAATTGTCTGTGTGAAAAAGTGAACTGCACTAACAAGGAAAAACAAACATTTTCACCAGTCTACTTACAGGTGCTACAATTTTTCCCGTCTGACCGATCTGCATGTCATTTGGAACAAATCCAGCGTCCACAGCGGCACGCGAGGCACCCACTGCAGCTCCCATTTTATCAGCAAGGTCATATAGAAGCTTGAAGTTTTCTCCATTCTTCATTCCACGCCCTGATATTATAACAAAACATGATGATAAACAACCTGGTAATTTTCTTCATTTTTCTGTCCATTCCATGGTAATGAATCTGCTCATGTGGTTCATTAAATATCCTCTTTAAGTTTGATATTTTAAATTTGAAAAAAAATCTGTAAAAAAATCATATTTCTTGGCCCAAAAAATATTTTTTTTTGAATTTAACTTGCTCAGATTCCAGCGCTGTGAGACTATTATTATCAATCTCACCTCCAGATATGACTGTACTGGCACTGGTTAATTCTGGTCGATCACTTTTACTCAGCTCCTGACCAACAAACTGACTGAGATCGTTCTTAACATCACATGAAGGAGCTGAAATAGAAAGTTTAATTACCAGGTAAATAAAGCAGGTTATGGTTGTGCTTTTTCCTTTTTTACGATGTTAAACAAAAAAATTCATGATAAAAATTTCAAAATAAATATGAAGTACTATACAGGTATGTATATGCATGTTTATTATGTCCATAAAAAATAATTAAATTTGACAGGGCTTAATGCACATAAATTGCTCAGTAAGATGAATGAAAAATAGTGCATGAGGTTTATTAACGTCCTTTTCAGAATTTTTTTAATAAAACCTACATCCAAAATGAACAGAAATAACTGACCATCTTCCACAGCTCCCCCTCCCCCTTCGGTCCCCGCAGCCTCAAACGCAGTGCCCCGGACTGTTATCACCTTCACACTGTCCTTAGATTTCAGGGTCTGAATGGCATTCCCTGTAGTAAATTGTCAAAGAATTAATACTACAGTAAGACTAACATCGTACATGTGCTGCAAAAAAAACATAATTGTATGATATCATTAAAATTTTGTCATAAGTGATGTATTGTTATCATATACCCTGTAAACAAATAGTGGATTAATTTATAGTAAATACAAATAATTAGGTTGTGGTTGTATGGGACTATTGAATAAAATATAAATCATATTTAATGTTGTTCAACCTGAAGCTATTTTTAAGAGTAATTGGCTTGATTATAATTTTTAAACTTAGTTTAATTGAACATGTTGAAAGAATTTAATAATTGTAAACATCCTTCTTTCATGTGAGATTATTTTCTTCTACAGCTACATTTTTTTCTACAGAAATGTGTCACAGCATACTTAAATTCATAAAAAACAAATTCAAGATATATTCTAATATTCCACTCTCAGACCACACAGAAATTGGGATTCCACAGAATTATGGCCCATTGTAAAAATAAGGTTTACAACAACTGACCTGCATATATGGTCCTGACAAAGGTTTCTTTATCTTTGATTCCAATGATGTCAGAAATGGGAGAAACGTCTAATTTAGCAGCCAGTCTCGGAGACAAGCTCTAGAAAATAATGAAAATGCATGACAACCCTGGACTTAGAAAGTACAAAAAAAAGACAGTGAGTTATAGTGAAGTGCTGGTTCATAGGCTATAAGCTTCATATTTCTGTGCAACCAGAATTCTCTTTTCTTATTATCTGTATATTGTTGGTTTTTCTCATCTCCCTTCACACATTTCCTTTCAGTTCAAAGATGTGTTAATGGGGCACTGTTACTTTACTTTGAACATCACAATTGCGTGTTAAAGCCAAAGGTTTTTTAAAAATCTCATTCAAGCCAAAGATTTCCATCAATTTTACAATTAGAATTAGAAACCCAATTGAAAAAAAAGTACCACTGGTACTTCCTCTGGAGAACAATCCCATCTGAAGTTCACAGGAGCTCTCAGTGTTACTGATGGTCATTTTTTTATCTGTCAAATTGAACTTGAAGGAAACTTTGTAACTTTTACATCAACACAGGTAATAAATTTAAATCCTGTGCATCTAGATGAAACTAGATTTACCTTCCCAAAAGCTGTAGCTGGTGCCAGAATATGTGAAAATTTAAATTGGTCTTGTGCTGCAAGTAACAATGGAGTCAGGGCCTCTGAAATAATAGAAAAAAGATTGTTACTTTAATAGTCCAATAATGAGCAAATTTAATCCCATAAACATCTTTTTTCTGTATTAATTAAACTCCTGTTTAAGACTTCTTTTTCATTTCTTTTCCAGAATTTTTCTGTACTTGTTTTGTTTGTTTAATCTTAAATATATAAAAATTTATGTTTTCAAATGAGAGGAACATGTGTAATTAAAGCTGACTTATCTATATTCAAAAATTGTAAAAGTCTACATATCTTTTTTATTTAATTATTATAGTTATAAGTTCTCTTTCTCTAGTATACCTGGTAGGAATCCTTTGTATGCTTCATTGTCAGCCAGTATTACTTTTTTAACTCCTTTTACTTTGGCCACTTCAGCAGCAACCTGTAAATTACAATTTAAATTTAAGTCATGACAATAATAGCCACAGATCCTTGGCGTATGTTGGCATATCTGATGTTTAGTAAAACATTTCAAGGCTGAAGCTCTCATACAAAAGTACATTTAAAAATAGTAGAAAAACTTAATGTTTCTGAAACTGCCTTTAACCCTGAAAACATCATCTATTTGAAGATCTGTGGCTTGGGTTGCTTGAATTAAAAACATAGATGGTTGACTACTTTCAATATAATTTTTTTTCAGACCAGCAACATAGTTATAAATCTTCAAACTCTGATCATATTATGAACTTACCTGTGCACACTGTGTTCCTGCCACCATACATGTTACTTCTCCTAGACTGCTAGCAGCAGTGATTGTGTGGAGGGTGGAAGGAATCAATTTCTGATTATTATGCTCTGCTATCACAAGGGTGCTGTTGTTCCTGCATAGTGTTGTTATCTGAAATGGGTATGAACATATGACATGAAAAATGTTTATTAAGGCATAATTACTGTTCTTAACCTTTACAAAACGGACTAATTTACTGTAGAACATTTCTAACCAAAAATTAAACTCAATGAAATTTACCAGATTTTCCCTGCTAATGCTTATTCTTGCACAATATAATATATACAGTCTTTGTTACTGTTTGACAGTTTACCCAGTATGATGTAATTTATATAAGAAGTTATTTCCCAGTCTCACTGTTTAGTTTCATAAGATAAAATAATCAATTTTAAAAATGATAGTCACACTCACTCCAGCATGCTGGAGATTCAAATATACTTTTGTCTTAGTGTAGCATAGCTGCAAAACTATATAGCATTATGGTTTTATATTTACATTTGCAAATGTTTTCCTTCATATAACACTACTGAAATACCGGTAAGGGGTCAAGAGGTCATAGATGTGTGTATGGATAAACGTTCAACATAATTTCTCAGTGACGTCATAAAGGGTTGACATGCATTCAGTATGCTTTTGGGTTTGAAAAATAATGCATTTCACTCATTAAAAGTCACAATCAGGCAAATATAAAGTATGAATAAGTCTCATATGTAAATATAAGTAATAAGATATCATTTTAAAACATCTATTTGGCTATAAATACTGGTTGGTACGAGATTAAATTCATCATAAAGCGCTTCAAGCTTTAAGGAATTTCATATTGTGACCAACCCGTATTTATATCCTGATAGATGTTTTAAAAAAATGATACCTTATTTCTTAATTATATATTAGTCTTTGACCATAATGCTACAGATCCTGTAATGCAAAAAATGTGCAATTTATGGTGTTTGAATTTTTGCACACTGTTTGGGTGAATATCTCCTCTCTCCAGCATTGGTAAATCATCTCCATTTCCCTTATAATTCTAGACACATTTTAAAAATAAATCTGTATATTATATACACCTTCCAACCCCTTATAGCCTTCTCTCTTGAATTAGAATCTTCGGCAATCCCTCAGACAATTTAAATTTAGCCAGTTTATTGCCTGTAGAGGCAACTATAAAGGGTTGAGAGGTGAATTAAATATACAAATTGGTTCAAAATGTGTCTGGAATACGCAAGTTTCAAGATTTTCTCCCTTGGTGCGCTCTTTCGTTGAAGAGGGGAATTTCGTTACCGCGTAAACAAACAGGTGGGACAGATATTTGATATTGTGTATGTTGGATACATTGCATCCTCCATATACCGGTTTATCATAATTACACGATTGTCAGGATGCACTCTGCAACTTGAGAATAACCTAGTTAAAGTAAAAGCACCATTTTTAAATCAAAAATATCAAAACAAAAAAGAAAATTTCAGTAGATGTGAGACTTTTCGGACGAGGGAAGAGATCTGGACCTCTAATAATTACAATACACATGCATCAGGTCATTGCACGTCGGGTATCTAAATTACATATTGATTCTTATTCTTATTTTAACTTAAAAAACACTTACTATCTAGAAAATGTTCATACAACCAAGAAAATTTGTTACTTTATATAAAGACTATGACGTTTCTTTCATTTTCAAGTACCCGGAAATTTATAGTAGATTTGTAAATATGCATAGTTGAGCTTGATAAAATCATCAAATGCATCACTGCTTAACATTATTTTCTTTCTATAACATTTAATTAATTTTAAAAGCCATTAATATCGTTCTTTTATTCATACACTTTTGTATACAGTCAGACAACCTGTCCCACCTCCATGCTAAAATGGGTACTTTTTGCGCCTCTATCATAGGAGAGTTACAATCTCGAAACTGGGGTATTATGAAGGGAAAGGTAGATGATTTACCAAAGTTATAGAGAAATTCTCCCAAACAGACTGAAACAGTGCACAAAAAAGCTTGCACCATAAATTGCACATTCTAATGCAATTGTTTTGTAAAACACTTTTTGATTGGCTAATGCACTGATGTTTGAAGCAGTAAAACGAGCATTAACCAGCGTGAAAGCTTTTTCATTGTGACGTCATAATAGAGCGACGCAAAAACACAATGCTCCATGACGTATTTCATGTAACAAAATTTATCAAAATAAGACATAAACAACATACAAAATGCATGGATTGCATTAGAATGGGAATAACTTATCTTCTAATTTGGTATTTGCGACCGTTAATGCTGATTTAACGGTCGCAAACATCCGTTTTACCGGCGACACGTAAGCGGAGCCGGTAAAACTCAGTTTGCGACCGTTAAATCAGCATTAAGGGTCGCAAATACCAAATTAGAAGATAGTTATTCCCTAATTTTTTTGCATTACAGGATCTGTAGCGTTATGGTCAAAGACTAATACCGGTTTATAAAACCATAACGCTACAGGTCTGCAGCTAGGTGTAGCAGTACATGTTTATTACAGTATGACAATGAGGAGTCAGAAGGGACATAAACCAACTCTTTCTTGTAGGTTTAAGTTCTCATTTTATGACTGTCATGAGAGCTTAAATTAAAGTCAGTAGTATAGTAATAATTATTGATGTGTCTGTCTCAGACATCAGATGAACTTCTATATTAAACTATATAGATAAAGTGCAAAGTCCATATAAAATAGATTTATCACTTGCAAAATGAAAATACAGATTGCTCTAGAACCCAACATTCTTACTCACTTGTGGCCTTTAAAATAAGAAAGAAAAATAAAAGAATTTTTATTCCTTAATCGGATCATTATGCAATGTATGACTTATTTAACTAAAAAAATCATTTTATGTAACCAGAGACATATAAAACCAGAGATTCGCAACTTCTTATAAGAGCTTCAAAATAACCACGAACTCTCGCGTGCCCCGAGATAACGCGAGAGTGAGAATCCAGCCCAGGCGCCATCTTGGAATTTTTATTGACCGAGAGATAAGATATCGCTTTTTAAGTACCACCCACTGTTCATGAAAGCAAATCAATTAAGTACATTGTTTTTATAGACACCAAAGATGATAACGGCCTCATTTAACGGTACATTGGGTGTCAAAAACATGCAAACAATGGATTAATTGGCCACGCGTCCCCGCCTCGGGAGCTCACGGCTTATGTAAACATTGCTACGGTTTGTTTTCTTTGGTTGTTCATTGACCCGTGCACATATGTAGATGTCAAAGGTGATTAAATCATTCAGACTAATAGTGTTTGTAGTATTTGAGTGCGATAAATCATGCATTTTCGAAAATAAAC
>PRKT01000006.1:2206089-2223358 GCA_003671525.1 Saccostrea glomerata | reverse complement strand
TTTTTTGCTTGTCAGGTTTTTTTGAAGGTACAAAAAAATTTTTTTTTAACACTTAGCCCCCCCACTTTCAATTTGCTTCCGACGCCAATGAATTGGACAGCTAGACATATTTAACATTGCTAAAACTACCAATCCAAAAACTCCAACAGAATTTATTTCTTAATTAAAGAAAAATATTGATAAAATAAAAATCCTCTTTTTCATTGGAAACAAATAATAACAATGAAACTATAAATTTAAAACATGATGAAGTACTGATAAAAAGATTGAATAGGGATGATTCTTATGGGGTGGTCAGATACATCAAACGGATAGATTTTTATAGTTTGGCCTGAGATGTGATGCTACATTTGAGTCGGACTCAATGTTTCGTTAGTTAAGCATGCATTGCTTATATTTTATATGAGTGAGGACACTCACTGCACTGTACTTTTCCTAAATTTAACAAGACAGAGTGAAGTGAGCTCACGAGTTAATTAAATCGTTAAGTTCTTGCAAATGACAACATACATGTAGTTGAATTTGAAAAAAGATACTGCAAAATTTAGGTTTCTGTTCTACAGGACTTCTATATAGATATTGTATCTTGGAATTGTAACAATTATAGTGCACTTTTGTATTCATTATACAGTCTACAGATAAATCTAGTTTTGGGAAAATTTTACAGGAAAAACTGTCTTATTATTCTCAAAATTCTTCTCAAGAATAGGAATGTAGGCAAATTCCTAGGAAAAAATATTGATGATGAAGATTGTGAATAAAAACACCAAAATGGATAAATGGTCCCTTAGTATCTATATAACTCTAAAAATATACCTTTTGTATGTTCCAAAGCAGTGAAAATTGTGACATAAAATATACTACATATTAACATAAAACTACAGTGTCAGGGAGTGTAATATTCATTTGCATGTACTACTACTAGATAAAAACATCATTGAAGAAGAAATAAACATGTCAAGTTTAGCTAAATTTCATGGGAGGAATTATACCAGCTTGTACTTTTCCGGATGAATGTCTTACTCTCAAGTGCCTATTATTCTTGTACTAACATGAACATAGAGTAAACAAGGCATAATAAGTGTAAATAAGGAGGTTTTGTTACATTGAGGTCTAAATATCCAGGCACTGTGTACAAAGAGCTATGAAGCCAAATAGAGTAGTTGAAATGATGTTTTCTTTAAGTTTGGAGAAATGAAGAAGAAAACTAAGTTGTAGGGCTAGTATGTTGATGACGTTCATCAATTGTAAGAGTAAAGATTAGGTTTAATCCAGCTAACAAGGCTGAGTAGTGTTAATTATGATTAGTTTTAGAATGCTTCTATATTGAGATTCTACTAAATATGATTTGTTAATCTAAATGTGTGGGAAGCAGTCCTACAAATAACTTGTCCTATTCTACATCAAGTCCAGCTGCTAAATAAACACATCTGGTGACAAATATACTCTGTTTTATATTTTTATTGCCTTCAGTGTTAAGTGAAATGAAAAACAAGTTACAGGTGGATTAATCTCAATACTTTAAAAAGAATGTTAATTTAGAGATTTGTGTACAAGTCAATTTAATACACACTTTGCACATTGGACTAGTATTTAAGTCAATTTTTGAAAGAATAGACCAATTTTTTTCTGAAACTTCAAATTAAAGAAGTAAAACCGTATTTTTATTTTTTATACATTCTGAAATCATAGATTGAGTTCTGTTAGCTCTTGATCAATAATTAAGGATATCTGCTAAAACAAATTTCTGTTGCAGAAATCCCCTAGCACTAGCACTTAATCCTTATGGCTAATTTATGGCATTTTAGGCAGGCATGATTTTTTTTTTTGATAACTGAATCACAGTTCATAAATCATTCCTGTCACCACATACGGACATTTTTAAAATTTTTAATTCTTAACTTATTCTGCTGACATGTAAATTTTATCTGTAATGTAGAATTATGAACATCTCAGGTCATAAATATGTGTACTTTAGTACATGTGGGATTTTGTTTCTTTTTTCTCTATAAACTGGAATACACTGACCCCAGTATAAACGGAACATGTAATTGGTTGATTTAGAACTTCATTTTTCTGTGGCTTTATAGCTGACTCTGAGATCCAGACAAAGTAAATTATCAAGAAAAACTAGGGCCTGTACAGGATGGTTTATTTGAAACTGAATACAGCAGGTCACAGCTCATTTGATGTGCTGTAATGCCTTGGTGCAGATCTGAGTGAATTATCTGTCTCAGATTGATACTGTCAGTTGATTAATGTCTGTTCACTTAAAACTTTTTTGAACACAGGCCCACTGGACTGGTAACTGGAGACTCCCAGAAACACAAAATGTGCCTAAAAACCTCTGCAAATGATTATTGATACTAGTTTTTTTTATCATCAGTGAACTTATATACTGGATGCTGGTATTTGTTCATAGTATTCTATGTCTATGTGCTTACAGACATCAGTTGATTATTTTATTTTTTTTAGACTTTAAAGAATATATGTCTTTTCATTTTAATTTATAAATGAATGCAGTTATTTTCTGTGAATTTATTATATAATTGTCAGATGAGAGTGGCTGAATGTTCATAATACTTAAACCCCTGTCACACCGGGGCTGCGTCCTCACGGCGACTGCACGGCGTCCTCAAAAAATGCAAAACACTGAGGTGATCAAAGTAGAGTCTCCTACAGTGCTGTGACAACGCCACGAAATCTCCACTAAACGCCATAGGATTGCGTAGGGTCTCCTAGAATGCCAGGGGACGGCGATCACTTTGGGCATGCACAAAGTACGCGCCGTGTGCTCGCGGTCTGATAAGAACGCAGTAGAAACGTAGTATGATCATCGTAGCAGCGCGGTGAGATCTCCAACAACGTAGTGGGAGCTCCGTACGAACACCGTGAATGCACATGATCGCGGCACAAACGCAAAGATAGTAGACTGCGCTTCCACAGAGACCTCACGGAAATGTCGCGGATTCCTTGGAGATGTCACTGCGTTTCTTTCACGTTTTTACAGCGCTTCTAATGAGATTTATCGTCTTGTGATTTTTTTGACTGCGGTTACATGGCGACAACACAGAGTTGTCACTGCGATCATTGTGCTCCCATGGCGTTTCTACAGCGTTCGTTGGCGATCACAATGCGCTTTCACGGCGATGTTAGAGCGTTGTCAGCCAGCTCACAAAACAAGAGCAATGGGATCATATTTGATCAGCAATAATTCTAACGTTGCACTAGGAGCATTTAATGAGAAAAAAATGGAAGAGAAAATTACACCAGAACTTGTTCTGTTGTTTCACTTAAATTTTGTAGAAAACTTTTCAGTGTGTTTATTTCTTAAAAATTCATAATAAAATCAAAGAAAATCTAACAACACATCTGAACCGATAAAATTGAAAAAAGGAGTTTAATCATAAAACTATTAAATATTTATTATTTAGTACTAAATTATTTAAATAGAGCATTTTTAATTATTAAGAATATTTTTTGGCATGATTAGAAGTCTTTTCATCGTGTAACTTGAATTTTTAAACAAAAATGTTTTACATTTCTTCTGAATATGTATTAATGAGTATAGTACGCATAGTGAACATATTGTGAACGCAGCCAGTGCAGTGAGAACGCCGTGAACACCAGGTGAAAACTCCGCGGAAGTCAATCGCCAAGAGATCTCCATGGGAATGCAGTAGAATGCTGTGAGATCGCCATAGAATTGCATCCATTGCCGTAGGGATGTCGTGACATCTTTATATTGTGAAAATTTTTCAGAAATTTGTGCAATTTTCCTGCGATTCCACGGCGATTTAATAAATTTAACAACACCGTAATGACTCCGTGTGAACGCAGCTTGGTGTGACAGGGCCTTTAGCCTTAGGGGTACCCATTTCATACACAAGTGCTTCTATACCACTGAATAGATTTAATTAAATTTTCACAATCTTAATTGCATATTTAAGTTCCACTGTACACTTCCTACTTCTTGTCAATACATGTACCTCCAAAACCACTTGGGGGTACCCATCCAGCACTTATATATGCAACTCCTAGTATACCACAGATTAAATTTACTGAGACTTTCACTGCAGAATCTCTATTTCATATTACTGTTGTGAACCTCCTATTTTTTTTTTCTAAATCTTTGCTTATACTCGTACGGTTGCAGTGGTATCATTTTGTGAGCTCTGACATTGCCTACAGTACCTCTTGCTGATATTTACTATTCTCCCTGTTTATGTGAGATGTCAACAGTGATTCCCTTACTTATACCTCTCCCTTAATTCAACTCTCTCTTAATTAATGATGCAGTAATGTGTTAATTAGTAAATAATACAGTTATTCTCTAGTTTTCTCTACTATACATGTTTTGTTCCTAACTAATGCAGTATTTGTAATTTTTTTTATGACTTTCCAGGAAGCTAAATACTTGTAGACAGACTGTCAATTCAGGATCCCTATAAATACTTATTAGTGGTGGGATTCCTCTGTTTATCTTTTTGATCTGATTGATTAATGGACAAATGATTGACAGAAAAATGATTTATGTCTTGCTCAGTTCTCTTCCTCATACACTGTAATAGTGTCAAAGCACACAGCTGTCTCGTGAAATGTAGAGGCTGTCATGTATTCCTCATCCAACTTAAACTTACAGAGTACTTGTGTAGTCACATGCCAGTGTTGTCCTTGAAGTTTTGGATAAACTGTAGATAAGGAAAGCATTGAGACCCCTTCATGTTTAAAGTTTGACATTTACTGTGTAAGCACTGAAAGAAAAGAAACCGTAATTACTAATAACAATCAAGTCCGCCCGGATATCCTTAAAAAACTCATTAATTTCCCATATTTAGGACATGGTCATCCAATAAAAAGGATGAGACAGCTCTCATAATGAAGAAAAACACTCTTTCTGTAATCTCATAATTCCCCACAAGTCCCCACAAGTCCCATAACTCTGTTTAAACCCTATTGTTGTCAGTTAAGTATAAGACCTGTGATTTCGGTATATTGAGACATTAACGATCACTTAACGACTCCCCAGTGGTATTGACCTTTTTATGGCGATTAGTAAGGCTGGATCATGTAAGGTCACCCATTGTGTAATCATAACAGATGACATGATTATGGGCATATTGTCAATGCACTTGCTAATAAACATAGAGTTTGATATGATATTGCAACAGTAATTCCATATACATTTTTAAACATACCATCCTATATCCTTGGAAATCATTTGTCTACATTTTATTATTCTGAGAACTGTAAATATAAGCAGTGCATTAGTATGATATACTTGACTGTTCAATTCAAAGAATGATCTGATAATTTGTTTGAAGAGCAGCAACATCTCAGTAATAATTTTGGAGACAAGAACTATTCTGTTTCTTAATATTATACATGTAGTACATGTATTCTTCTCTAAAGTGATAATATTAGACCATACTAACAAAGATAACATTGGTATTGTAAATATTTCCTAAAGGTATATGTAAATGAGAGGTGGTATCTTCTCTGTCTTGAGGTTTTTAGTTTATAGACAGCTAGTGCCTTCTATTGACCTTAGTATAAATCTGTAAGGACAAAGGAGAAATAAGATACAGTTAGCTTATAATGGTCAAAGTCTAGGTAGGGGGAAATTTAAAGAGGCAAGCACAGGAAGCAGCCAATCGTGTTTAAGTGCTGAACCGAGATTGGGACCTTGATCAGTGTGTTGATGTAAATGTATACAGCTTATTTACGTATATTTGATTTCTAATTGGTTTGGAAAATACATAAACATCGTGTGCAATATATGATACAGTATACTTTTTAGGACATTGTACAGTATATAGATAAATATTATTTGTACATTTAGGACAGTTTTTATAGGTATCAGTATTTTCAGCTCTTCGTTTTGTATATATTGTATGAGAGACTGGAAAGCCAAAGTAGAGCACAGTCAAACCTCAATCATTTAATATTTCAAAAAGGATTGAATTCAAGAAAAAAACTCACAAGATACATGTACCGGTATATCCAAGGGCTGAAATATTAAGGTTAAAATAAACAAAGAAAAAATAATTGGGACTTCTAATTTTTACAATGGACATATTCAATATGGCATTTAGATTTTGTCTTTCATAATACCAATTCAATTCATGTGTGTACAATTTGCATACTTTAGTTTACATAAAGAAGTACCAGGTATATGGTATTGTTTGTTTAGTTACACATCCTAAATGATCAATATAATATTGTTTAAAGCTTTTTAAATTGTATCAAATTATAGTTTTGTTCATTATATCTAACTATTGTTTTGTTTTTCAGATAGGGGATTTAAAAGACCATTATTTATTTTACCATCCTCACATTAGTAAAAGATCTGCAAATCCAAGCCATGAGCACCATCAGCTTTTATCTAAAGAGCCCGAGGTAGTCAACTCTTATCTGTAGTCAAACATTCAAACCAGAGCTTTCATCATTAACAATTTAGGGTTGTTACACAACTTGCATTCAGCCATTACATGTATTAAGGATCTCAAGTATTCTTTAGTACTCAGCACATATAAATCATGGTGGGATATAGACAGAAAGGATTCAAACATGTTACTTTATGTTTTCTTTCATTAAATGCATCACATGATTATGACATACATACTCTACAATCTATTAAAATCTTTTGCATGTCTCAAGTAGAAATCAGATATTATTTTTACTCCTTTTATCTTTGGAGGATAATATTTTTATGCACTAGTTGAAAGACCTGATGACCATAGAATATAATAGTAATACAATCAGAAACCTTTCATTAGGTGTATAAATATATCACAATACAGATGATAAGCAAGGATTTGTAATTAATGTCATTTATGCTAGAGAAATGAAGATTATTGAAATGCAATATCAAAGCAAGAATTCTGTGAAACTAAAAAATACTGGTAGTCATGTTACCTTGCATATATCCCCACCATTTTCTGACACCACTATGACATTTACAAGCAACAAACTGTATTTAAAAGTATATGATTATGGCTGAAGTTTAGTTCTTTTCTTGATAACTTTCAGATCAGATGGTTTGAACAACAGAGAGCCAGGAGTCGAGTGAAGAGAGATTTGAATGATTTTAATAGTTTTAACGACCGTTTGTGGAGGTCTCAGTGGTATCTGGTATGTATTTGTGAACATCAGTTCAGTTTATAATCACCCCAACCAAAATATTGCTACATGGGGTACATGAGCATTAATAACATGTATACATGATATACAATCTGGTCAGAGGTACATATAAAATATAGAGTACATGTACATGACTGGAGATTCAGAGGGAAAATTAAGAAGGGAGAATATTAGTTACACAGTCAGTTAGTGACCTAATACGGATTCATACAGGGTGTGAAATGGAAATCCGTATTGGGCGAGGCGAAGCCGAGTCCCAATACGGATTTCCATTTCACACCCTGTATGAATCCGTATTAGGTCACTAACTGACTGTGTTACGAATTTATCCCGCTGAAGACCTTTTTCAATATAAAAAAAATATTTGTGCATATTATGAAAATATTAAGTTTTAATCCAATAACAATCCACATAAAATATCGTTAAGGTAACAAGAAATTTAACTAAACTACCTACATAAACCGTTTCTTAGCCGCCGTTTTTATTTATAATAACAACGCTTCGAACGGAATCGTGTGCCCGATTTTCATATTACGCCTCGACGGAGACGTAATACGGAAACGGAGACCTAATATGGAAAATTTCAGGGCGTCACATGATTAGCTTTTATCCAATCAGTAATCGACAAATTTGTCTGAAGCGGGATAAAATATATTTACATCAAGCATGTATGTTGTACAGTTTAATATGAAAGGAGTGGGAGGGGGTCATTAAGTGCTCCGGCTTGATGGACACAAGTCTTGGATTTTGTGACAGACAGGATGATGGCTGGTTTTATTTCTCTGTAAAGAAATATTTCATCCTGTAGGTGTCTATTAGACCAGTGTTTAGTGCAGGACTGTCCTCATAACAATCATGTACCAGTATTTTAGTTTCATACAGTTCAACACTCTCAATACGTCAAATGCACCACCATGCCTGCATTTTTACTAAGCAGTTCATTTGAAATATTTATATTGGTAAAATCATGACAAAAAATGAATGCTCTATCAAAAGCATGCTAAGGGTGCAAAAATAATTAAAAACAGCTTCACATATTATATTACATTTCATCAGTATTTTGAACAAAATTGGAATAGTGCATATCTAATAAATTCAATAGCTTGTTAGAGAATGTACCCACTGTGATTAATATTTGTTATATAAATGGTATTGATTTACCCAGATTTTGATGATAATGCAGAAAACTTGATCTCTACTGAGTGGTCAGCCCTGTATGTAAATTAGATCTGACAGAATTGATTTAGACCATTGCCTGCCTGTCTAGGCCCATGTCTTGCCAATTAACAGCTGATAGAATAACCCTTATCTAGCCAAATCTTATTTCTCCAGCTCTGATAGGAATACGTGAATCTTAATTAAGGACCCTAGATACAGGTTACAGTTAAAACTAATAGAGATTGATTTATCTTGGTAAGTTACACCCATTTACATGAGGTTTACAGATTAAATAGGAAACATCTCATGGTTCTGAACAAATCACCAATATCTTCAAGCTTGTATAAACCAGCATATCAACAGTTCAAAATGTTAACTAGCATTACACATTTACATATTTAAGAAAAAATGAAAGGGTGCCTAAATTTGGGAAACTTTAATTACAATAAAATAATTGATGAGAATAATGAGTTGATAAAATCTGGCAAGAATTAACAATTCTTGATTAAATGTCATAGGTTATAATGAAATAATGCAACCAGGGTTCAAGATATGAGAAGCATTAGATATATTTTATTCAGACAAGTTAAGTTTGGGTGTTTTTTTAATATTTATATTTGCCTTATTAGGTTTATAAAAAAATCATTTATCTTTAAGATATGACTATTAAAAATTTATGCTCTGAGGAAAATATGTGAAATACATGTAGATATTTAACTTATTTTATTCACACATGTATATACATGTAGTTTTTTTTTAAGTAGGTATTAAAAAAAGTTCATTTATCCTCAATATCTATATATTGTAACTTTATACTCTGAAAAAGAAATGTGAAATACATGTACATGTTATATAACATGATTGATTGATTTGTTTTTGCTGTAGAATGGGGGAGGACATCGTGGTAACAGTGGTAACTTTGACATGTGTGTGAAGGGGGCGTGGCAGATGGGGTACACAGGGAAGGGGGTGGTGGTCAGTATTCTGGACGATGGAATCGAACGCACTCACGATGACCTAAAGGAAAACTATGTAAGTGTAATGTGTCTGATATCAATCAGATTATTAGAAAATTCATGCTTTAAGTTTAGAAACGGAACGATTAAGAGACAAGGGATTGGTTTTGAGGACATAATATATCTGAAGTAAAGTATGACTAAGGGAAAATTGAATGTTTTCTGAAGTCTTAGGAAAAAAACATGCTTTCCTCAGACAGATTATGCAGAGGTATCAATGATTTATCAGTTTAATCATTACATAAGGGAAAAGCTGATATATCTTATGTATAGGAAGTTTGTTGAAGTAGTTTTTTCAGTAACACCATGTGAGAGCTCACTGCCGCAAGATATTTGACAATGATACCAGGGGATATATGATCTCTTCACTGTAGGAGATTTTACAATGATATCAGGGTATACTAGTATCTGGTGTGTCTTTGTCATAGGTTTTCTAGTCACAATGGATTATATGTTGCATATGAAGTTACTCTGTATTTGACCAGTCTTACAATATCAATGATATCAAACTAAATTGTGCAGGGAAGATTCCAGTAACTTTTCTAGGTCAAAGACAAAAATGTCATTTCTGGGTAATAATTATATAGACTGTTGGTGTGCCTTTATGAATACTCAGTTTCTTTTCTTGCAGGACCCATATGCCAGTTATGATGTGAACAACCATGACCCTGATCCAATACCAAGATATGATCCTACCAATGAAAACAGGTGCAACTTTTTAATGGAATTTTTAAGAATTTAAATCCCTTATAAAGTTAGATAAGATTCCTTGTACTGTTAAACAGATGTAACTACATGTATAAGGTCATAAAACTGTGTCAGAATATGTATACCATATATCTATATCTGGTTCACGGATAAAAGGTGTCATTTTATGTTTTAATGCCCCCTTTCTCTTTCCCTAAAAACAGTAATACATAAAAATCTATACCTGCACTTGGAATGAATCTTCAGAGATTGGCTATCTGAGGATAGTACCAGAACTGGAGAGTACCCCGGTACATGTACTTGCATCAATCATTGTGAATTATTGATGCAATCAGCTTTAATAAGAAAAATAACAGCATTGACTTACCTAAATTTAATTTACACCTTTTAATCTATACTTCTGAATCACTCGAATTTTTCAATACTTATTATTAGCAGGCATCTAAAAGCATGCCTTTCTTAGAACATAAATAGTTATTACATAGACAGAAAAAAAATAATTGGGGCCCTGTAATGGAGTCCTTCAAGTAGTCACTCAATAATGATGACGTGTCTGTTGAAGGTTGTTACCCTTCCCATTGCCTCATCTTTAGGCATCTAAAAGCATGCCTTTCTTAGAACATAAATAGTTATTACATAGACAGAAAAAAAATAATTGGGGCCCTGTAATGGAGTCCTTCAAGTAGTCACCCAATAATGATGACGTGTCTGTTGAAGGTTGTTACCCTTCCCATTGCCTCATCTTCTTTCTACTTCTCATCTTGGACAGAGCTTAAATTGACCCTTTCTGGCACAGGTCCTGTACCCTTAAAATTGGGAATTTTAAACCGAAAAAAGGCAAAATTTGGAAATGTTAATGTTATACCGGTATGTGACCCTCAGATAAACTTATATTGTACATGTATAATTTATGTCCAGTGATCACATTAATTGAAGGGCTGTATTAAATTTTTATTTTTTATTTTGTAGACACGGGACTCGATGTGCGGGGGAGGTGGCAGCAAAAGCCAATAACAACAAGTGTGTGGTGGGGGCTGCTTACAACTCCAGGATTGGAGGTAATTAGTACAGAAAAGGTATCATTAGTAATTCTATGTTTATAAAAACATGAAAAATGTCTCCTTATTTTGAAGTATTTAAGGGAAGGAAAGGCACTGTAAACTGAGAGGAAGCAAGCAAAGTCAATGTTTATAACATAGGTATAGAGAGATGGAAGTGAAAATAACCTTAAATCAAGTAACCAGTGACATTATATTATGTCTTATAATGAAAATTTTGTGGCCATGCATTGGTTGGTCAAACTTTGAAATGGTAATTTCTTTTAATTAGTTTCATTTACTTATATCATGTAATTCATGATAGCTCATGTGAAACAAACTTCAATGAGAAACAAGACGTGTTTGTGAAACATTGACGCCCAAACATCATTTCAGATTTGTAAGTCGAACTCCAAGGTCAAGAGATCAAAAATATTAACCCAAATGAAAGAACTTGTCTCAGTGAATGTACCTCGAAATATGAAATGCCAAGCATCAACTCCAGAAGTTATTGACAAGGTTAAAGTTTTTGAAAAATGAATTAATCTTCAAGGTCAAAGGTTACGGTCAAACTTAAAGATTTTTTTAAAAGGTTCAAACTCTAAGGTCAAGCTCAAAAACTTTAAATCATAGGAAAGGTTTTGTCACAATGAACACACATGTGAGGTATGAAAGCTTAGCATTTACTGTTCAAAAGTTATAGCCAAGGATAAAGTTTTGTTTTTTGTTGTTGCAAAATTGGGTCAAATTCCAAGGTCAAGAGGTCAAATACATTAAAACCTAAAGATAGGTCTTGTCACAAGGAATACATTTTGGAAATAAGTTGGCCATGCTCGAACCAATCAAAAGTTGTGAGCAAGGTTAAAGTTTTTGTGAAAAAATAGACAGACAGCCTGGACAAAAAAAAATTGATACCCCAAATCTTTGATTAAGGCATAAAAAAATTAAAAGTTAAGTACGGTATCTTGAAAACAACTGCATGCTACTCAGACGACTACAATAGCCTGTTAAGTGCACCAAAGAAAATCACAAATATAGATATACCACAGCTTACACAGTTATAGTAAAAGAAATATGAATAAGTGATGCACATTATAACAGACAATGTGTGTCTTTACTCTATGATTCATAAGCTATGGCTCTTGTCTGTAGAACTTGACTTCTGTGGTGTACTTTTCTCGGGAGTGCTGTCTTTTACGTCCACACTGTTTTATGGGACTCGAGAGGTGAACTCTAATGTAACATAAATTTTCTCTTCATCAGCTACAGAATCAATACATCTCGGAGTGAAAGGGAAATGAGTTTTCTGTACTGATTTGATGGGAAGTTGTTTAGTAGACTCTTGTGCACTCTGGCTTTTCCGATAACGTGTACATTTTTAATTATTTTTTTTTATCTTTTCTGAGTGTTCTCATCAATAATGTTAAATATTTTATGTGTATGGATTGAAATAAAGGATTTGCTTTATAAAAAGTTTATTCTGTGGCATGGGCACATTAAGCCACAGGTTTTGTGCTCATTTTGTTTGCACTATGGATAGTGGGTAATATAAAATCTTATTTATTATGAAGGATAATCAGAAATATTCTTGAATGAAAACAATCTGCAACTGATATAAATTAAGGCCTGTATCAGGGGATTCTGTGAGTGATATTGTTTTATAATAGAGAGGTTGAGATATTAAACTTGTACGCGTACGTGTACTTGTATATATTTTAACGTACACGTACACGTTTTTTTTAAATTTGTCTGTTGAGATTTTTATGACGTGTAACATGTACGTGTACACCGCGATCGGTGTCTCTGTTTCAACTATTTAGAAGGTTGTTTGTCGTCAGTTAGTAGACAAAACTTGATGAAAATAAGTGATCGTGAAAGGAAACATCCTATATAATGTATAACAATAAAATTTTCACACTAAAATTGGCTTATTTTTATTATTAAAGCTACACGTTTTCACTTACGTGTAGATTCCATTCTACAAGTTTTACGAACGTGTAGCAATCTTGACGTCACTAAAATTGATGACGTAATACACACAGAATTTAGGTTATTCCCCTACTAGACGTACCCGTACACGTACACGTTTGAAATCTCAACCTCTCTATTCAGTGTCATTTCAAATTATTGTATCTACAAACTTCATTCTGAATGAATGAGAATTACGTCAATATCTTCAACAAAATTTGAAACTAGGTATATTTATATGAATGATGTCACTGGTATTTTAATGTTACACTCTGTAACAGTTCCTCAGATTTCAGACTACAATGGATAAAAAAAAAATTGTGGATTAGATTTATAGACTGTATGAATGACAGCGTCATTATAGGTATACTGTACCGAAGGTGTAAATCCGTGAGCTCTTTGTCACGTAACTGGTCCTATCCCCTCACCAAGAATTATTGATTAATTATAAATGACCGATTTTCTCCTACTCCTGATCTAGAGTTACATGTAATAAATATTTGATGTCAGATTAAATGTCGTGCTCTGTCAATTACCATAACTTGACCTCCATTAGTCTTCTATTTCCTGTCAATATTGTATGGACTTCTAAAGATTCTGATTTATTCAGACTTGATCTGAATCCAGAGTCAGTGTTGTTACAGTACAAGTTATATTTTGCCCATTTATACATATAATATTAAGAAAAGTGTTCTAAGATATGCTACCTGTGTGTGTCCCCATTTCATAAAAGTCTAGGGGTAGGTCTCTACAAGGGTAGGGCACAAAAGAAATGTATTAATTTATTGGTTCTCATAAGCAATGGAGAGGTTAACCCATTCACAGTGAAGTTTTCAACTCCTGCATACCTCTGTTACAGATATCTACAGGCCTACACAACCCTTGTAATCTTACATAGACTATTGCTTTATCACGAAATCTCTCATCAATACAGATATATACCAACCTACATATTAAACCAGTGTAATCTTACATACAATACTGCTTTATTGTGAAATCTGTGGTCATTACAGATATCTACAGACCTACATAGAATATTGCTTTACATTGTATCATGAAATCTGTGGTCTTTACAGATATCTACCGACCTACATAACCAGTGTACCAGCAGTCACACAGGGACCTCTGCCTCTGCCCCTCTGGCGGCTGGTCTGGTCGCTCTCCTACTGGAGGCAAAGTAAGTGACCTAGTTACAAAGTAAGTGACCTAGTTACAGCCAGCAAAAGAGATGTAAGTCCTCAAAATCCAGAGCTGTATTTTTTTTCTCGCTGCAATTTCTAATTTTCAATATCCAGTAATGAATAGTGAAATTAAAAAATGGATATTTTTTGGCAGTCCAACCTTGACCTGGCGAGATGTACAGTACATCACCTTGCTGACCTCTAACCCTGACCCTATGGAGGACGGTAACTGGATCACAAATGGAAAGAACAGGAGAGGTAAATTCAACACATTTTGTATTTTTTAATTGAAGATATACATGTATGTCTGTAAGTTACAATTGCTAACCTTTAAAAAATGTGTCAAAAATTTTGAATACATTTTTAAAATCTTTGTAAAATGTCATTTAGAAAGTGTCTTACCTTGCTTTTGAATGTTTGTATTCACTTTACCTGTTTGAATAATGATTACAGTGAGTTTGAGGTATGGTTATGGTCTGATGAATGCTACAGCCATGGTGGATTATGGACTGAGATGGATTAATCTACCTCCAAAACACATCTGTACAATTCTCAGTAGTGCTAACCATGTGTAAGTGTCTGTAGATATAATTAAATAAATAAATAAAAAGGGATAATATAAGTGTGCATTACAGAAAAACTATCCTGGATCATCACCAGCTACAGTGTATATAAATTTAACAAATTCCTTATATGCAGTTAACAAATTATGGATATAGCAAAGTAAATTTATAGATTCCAGTGACTTTGCTATAACCGAGTTTTACTGTATCTCTAAGGATTTATTCTCAAATGTACATGCTTGGACATTTCACAAATGAATTATTTAAAATATTTATATTATGATGATTTGATTTATTATTGATTTATATTTGATCTGTAAGTTTTACTGATACTGTTAGGAACTTGATGGGATCTCCATACACCAGTCAAGTCAGTACAGATGGTTGTCGAGGAACTGCAAATGAGGTCAACTATCTGGAACATGTTCAGGCCAAGATAACCTTGACCTACTATCGCCGTGGTAACCTAGTCATCCATTTAACGTCCCCCAGTGGTACAAGATCCACTCTTCTCCCTAAACGCCCCTCAGATATGAACAAAGGAGGGTTCACACAGTGGGCATTCCTGTCTGTCCATTTCTGGGAGGAGAATCCCACAGGGACGTGGAAGCTAGAGATCACTGATGACCATCCATCTACCAGTTGGCCCAGACCTCCTCCTGGGGTCAAAGGTTAGGGAATGTTGACATTTTCTACTCATGTAATGATGCATTTACTATTGGGTGATGTTTAAGTTTCTTGCAGTCTGCATTATTTAGATTAAGATATCAAAGCAAGTTTATCTATAAAGCTGTGACAATTTATCAGTGTAGGGCTTGACATAATTTTTAAAAAACTTGGTTACACTGCAGGTCAGCTTGTATCATGGTCTCTTATTCTTCATGGAACAAAGGATAATCCAATTAGACTGAAGAAACCTGGACAAGGGGAAGTGGTCACCCCACCAGAAATGACAGGCACCACACCCCCACCAGTAAGTAAAGCAACAGTTAAATTTTGATAACTAACGGGGATTTATGTCAATAATACAATTCAAACTTGAATAGTACATTGAATTTATGAGGATTAAAATGAGTTTCCTGTAATGTTTATCAGAAATGTGATGACGAGTGCCTTGATACCTGTACTGGAAGTCGTCCTGAAGACTGTAAAGCCTGTAAACATTTACGTATGGGAGAGGCAGGGTAAGTTATCTGAGAATCCTGTAAACGTTAACGTATGGGAGAAGTGGGGTAAGTTATCTGAGAATCCTGTAAACATTTTTGTATGGGAGAGTCAGGGTAAGTTAATTGTAAAGCCTGTAAACATTTACGTGTGGGAGAAGCAGAGTAAATTATCTGAGAATCCTGTAAACATTCAAGTATGGGAGAAGTAGGGTAAGTACTTCTGAATCCTGTAAACATTTATGTATGAGAGAGTTAGGGTTAATACTGTAGAATTTTGTAAACATTTAGTATGAGAGAGGCAGTATAATTACTTTTGAGAATCCTGTAAACATATATTTGAGGTGGGTGCAAAAAAATCAATCTTTTATGATAGTTGCTTGAAATTAAAATTATTATCAGTAATGAATATCATCAAAATTTGTATTGATCATTTTTTAGAATGTAATTTAAATTGATCACAAACTTTTGTAGTGCCTGTGTTAAGGAATGCCCTCATGGCTTCACAGAAAACCAGAAGATGTGTCTGTCCTGTGACCCTAAGTGTCTGAACTGTACGTCTAAGTATGGCTACCGACCACACTGTCATGCCTGTCTGGACGGCTACTTCCTGTTACCCGAGGAGGGCAAGTGTTCAGTGGAGTGTCCTGAGGGATATTTCCAAGGTTAGCTGGCTCACTTTCTCTTTCTCTCCTTCTCTCTCCCCCCTCTCTCTCTCTCTCTGTTTACAGGAGGCATTACCTGGAACCAATCAGAGGATCCTGAAAAATCGTTTAAATGTTATAAATTAGAATTGACTGTACAGTATGAAATAAAAAGTAATTTTACATATAGACATGATATTTTTTTAAATACAGAGAGCCCTGACCACAGAGTTTGTCAGAAGTGTAACAATATGTGTGAGAGCTGCTCAGAGAAAAAGGACAAATGTACAAGCTGTCCACGAACTCTGACCTTATTATCAGACAAATGTTACCTGCCAGAAAATATCTGCTCAAAAGGTAAGTTTTTAACACATAGGAAATTTAAGAAATAAACTTTCCCAACTCAATTTATGTTTAACAATTCTATAACTGACATTCAATGTAATTAATATCCAGTTTAAATTCTGCTGCTTGTATTTGATAGGTTACTACAAGTTTAGAAACCAGTGTGTAAAGTGTGGAGCTGGTTGTCTACAGTGTCAGGGTGAGGACCGCTGTGTCCTCTGTGACCCGGGGAGGTGGGTAGCTTTATATGTATGATGTACTAAACTGATGGTGAAGCCATTCTTGTTTGATATCACTTTATAAATCTGAAATAGCTACATCAGTTTGAGACTTAGTCTTCCCC